>CALNHX010002623.1:0-172825 GCA_940337035.1 Agriotes lineatus
CAACTGTAAACAGCTGTCAGCAGGTGATTTGCACGTTATTGCCTAACTACCTGCTTGGGGTTGTTTGGCCGTTTTGTAGCCGGGCCGGTTGGTCAATATAGGCATTCACGAAGAAAGTATTGTAATCACGAAAAAATCACCTCCGAGATTCCTTCAGATCTTGACGTTTCAGATTGCCTAGATGACGAAAAACAGGTTTTCTCAATTCCGTCTGTCTGTCTGTCTGTCTTTTGGCAGTATAGCTCAAAAAGTATTTGTCAGAGGAATATGATATTTTGCATACATATTATATATGTACCTGGAATAAAACCGGTACAATTTCATACAAATATATACAGGGTCAGCACCTTAAAATAATAAAATTTTGTTTATATTTGCGTGTAAAATAGATTAAAGTAGTAATTTTCACATAGACCAGGCCTTACACTTGACGAAAATAGAACCCAACAAATACAAGATAATGTCGCAAAAAAATCAAAAAGTTTCCACAATAACACCGTTGGCTTAAATACACCCGCACGTCGCACACATCAGCGAGCCTCATAGCGCAGTTAAATCTATCTGACTATCGACGATTGTACCCGCAGATGATGTTAATCGAATCCCTTCCCTGTCATTTTTTAAATTTGATAATTGCTTTAATTTGCATAAGCAAGTGTTAAGATATTGTTACCTCTATTTTCCTTTGATTTTTAGGCCCCGAGTCGCATAAATGCGTAAATTCCAAACCTTGAAATAGACGGGAAACGTATATTTGCGCAATGCATCGATGTATATCGTAAAAACTATCGCACATAAATATATACATCCTGCGTATATGTTTAAAAATGAATAAAAAATGTTTACTGAAAGAATTATCTGCATTGGTTAAGCCAGCTGAAACCCGACGATACCAACAGTTTTCCGTAGAGTAGTAAGGAATTGGTCAGTAACATTTGTTCGCAGTCGCAAGCGCCGCGGTTCAAATCCCTACGGTAACGATTTTTTTTTATTTGAAAATTTATTTAATTTATTAGAAACGTTCGAAAGAACAAGGGGTAATAATGCGGTTGTCTAATGCGTGGTGCTCACCACATCACCACGTGTCATGAATTTGGCACGAGACAGCCGGGTGTGAGAGCGAGGATACGGAAGCTCTAACCTTCCGCCTTGCAGGCCAAGCTCCTTCATGGGGTGTTAGTGCCTCACCATTATTTATATTAGAAACGTTAAGCTATTTTTACTCCGAACTTAATTTCATTTTTAAAATTATTTAGTGTCACAACGTCGACTAGGGAAGTTCTGGGTAAAATCTTGTAGAGATTTTATTATAGGTAACTATTAAAGAAGATCCCTTTGTAATGAGTTGCGAAAGAAATCAAAAGTCCTTGAAGTCTTACTTTTTAAAACGAGTGAAGCTGGTAGATAACAATGAAATGGACCATAGGCCAATCGAAGTTTCTGAAAGTGCATCACCGCCAGCTACGAAGTTTGACTCCTTTGTGGAAGTTTCGAATTATGTGAAGACATCTACGGAAATCAAAGAAAATGCTGCTAAACGTTCTTGACCAATAGATGGATGACTAATGTGAGAGAGCAAGAAACGTACTTACCCGTGGATGGTCAGCAAAAATAAAAAAATTGGAAGCATAAATGTACGACTTGAAAGTATATAAATATATGTGACTATGTAAAAACGATTATTAAAATTATCGGGTAGGGAGGGGGGGGGGGTCGTCACATGTGCGAGCCGGTACCTAACTTTTTACCAATACACCACTGATACTATGTATAGTTACGGTAGATATAATGGAAGAATAATGTAGTATAAACACTGATAATGAATTTGATATAAAATAAGGAACTCTGCTTATATATAGAAAACTCCCGCGAAAGGTACTATATTAATTTTTATAGTATCAATATATCGGGGCAGAAGTAGACGGCGCACAGTGGGCTGTAACTGCATTAAGGGGGACTTACAATTTTTTTCTAAAAAATTGCATTTTTGAGTAGACCAATCGACAGAACTTATTGATTATAATTAAACTTGTAACTCGTCATTTTCCTCTAAAATTAGTTTGTATATGAAAAAAATGCATTTTCTTTTTTTTTGTATGGAACGAAACAAAAAATGTCGTATTTAAGCCAATTGCTAGCCGATCTTAGCTTGAGACGTACTAGGCCTTATTCTATGACTGTTTTCCGATAGCTTTCGGTAAAAAACGCGCGCACAGAGGTGCGATTCTGACGGATATACAGTGTGTCCCCGGATAGGTGATACGACTCTTGTAAAAGGTAAAAAATTTTCGATTTAAATTTTCATTTTTTGGGGTTCAGCGCTGCTTGGTTAAAGGCGAATTTCTAACATAATTTCAGTTTTGAAAAATCAAGTATGCCTTGGAGATGCTTAAAAATCCTATTTTTCTCTAAAGTAAAGTGCCTTTTATGTGGCAAATACGACAAAAAGTTATTAAGAAAAGTTGTTTAGAATCAACATCTAGGCCCCTATACTAAATTTCAAAATCCTCAGCCAACTTTGATCTCTCACATTTCTTTTTATACTCGTAGTTATTTCCCAAATCAAAGAATTTTATTTTTAACAAAGTTTTTTTACTATGAAGTAAAAAAATTTGTTAAAAGTATTTGTTTTTCCAATAAAAATCTTTGTTCAAAGTAAATTTCTTTGATTTGAAGAAATTGTGAGAGATCAAAGTTGGCTAAGGAATTTGAAATTTGGTATAGGGGCCGAGATGATGATTCTAAACAAGTTTTCTTAATAACTTTTTTTTGTGTTTGTCACATAAAAGGTACTTTACCTTACATAAAAATAGGTGTTTTGAAAATTTCCAAGGCATACTTGATTTCTCAAAACTGAAATAATGTTAGAAATTCGCCTTTAACCAAGCAGCGCTGGTACCAAAAAATAAAAATTTAAATCGAAAATTTTTTACCTTTCACAAGAGTCGTTTCACCTATCCGGGGACACACTGTATATCCGTCAGAATCGCACCTCTGTGCGCGCGTTTTTTACCGAAAGCTATCGGAAAACAGTCATAGAATAAGGCCTAGTACGTCACAAGCCGAGATTGGCTAGCAATTGGCTGAAATACGACATTTTTTGTTTCGTTCCATACAAAAAAAAAAGAAAATGCATTTTTTTCATATAAAAACTAATTTTAGCGGAAAATGACAAGTTACAAGTTTCATTATAATCAATAAATTCTGTCGATTGGTATACTCAAAAATGCAATTTTTTAGAAAAAAATCGTAAGTCCCCCTTAATGCAGTTACAGCCCACTGTGCGGCGGCGGCGAAAGAATATCAGCGGCCGGCGTCGGCGGTAGCGGCTTAAACTAAAACATTTTGATTATTACAACTTGCATTGAGATGTTTAAAAATTAAACAACTTTTTAGTAATAGTAAAGTAATATATTATACAATAAGCTATCTATGTTAAAAATTATTTGTAAGAACTATCTAAAACTAATGTCACTTTAAGATGATTTCAGTTAAATGTATATACTTAATAAGTGACATATCTCAACTGTTTTTGCAGTAAATTTTTAATCACTTTTTCTACTTTCATCGATATTGCTGTGTACGATATGATGAAGTTGACCGTTGTAACAAACCGCATTAAAATGCGGATAATAGAAGTATCTAAAAACTCAAGTTGAGGTAAAAATGCCAAGCATAGAAGCAGCGGCGGTGATTAGCATAAGCTGGAATAAGCGTTGCTTAGGGGCCCGGGCCCTTAGAGAACCCTTTGGGGGGCCCGGTAAGTCTGTATTCACTTATTAAATATCTCGATATTTTCTACTTCATTTGGGTATAGATTCATAGCACTGCTACCTCAGTCCCCACTCTCAGTCATCAGTAATCAGACTCGATTTTAGAGCTTTCAAAAGCTAACAAACATTTTTGAATTTTTAGAACCGAAAAACGTTTTAAGAATGCCAGAAGCTAAACAGGTCCGATGTGATTTGTTTCAGAAAAAGTATTATGTTGTCCTCAATAATAATCTCGCCATTCAGTTTGTGAATGCTATGTAGTTCCTTGCTAAAAGAAGATTTAAATGATAGCATAAGTGTTCCAGATTTTACAAGTTTATTCCTATTTATTATTGACTCTACCTGTAACATTAGCCACAATAGAAAGATCATTTAGCTATTTAGCAAGTTGAAAATCATAAAATATTATTTAAGAAACTCTACGAGCCAAGATAGGCTACATGACCTTTCGGTTTTGTCAGTTGAGCAAAAAGCATGGTCGACGATGGACATAAAAGTCTTGTGAAACAATTTGCTGCCAATAAAGCCAGAAAGATACATTTTTTTATTTCTAATCAATTTAATTTTACTTCATTTTACAGCTATTAATGATGCAAATAAATACTAAGTATTTGTTACCTATTTTGACGTGGGTTCTTAGTATTTTACCTGAATATTATTTTTTCGCATTTTGTATAATAATGTGCTATTTTACTAATTTCAAGATCGATTAATAAAGTGGCACTTTGGTGCATAGAAATGTCAGTTACTATATGGTAATGTCACTGTCAAATTCGAGGTTAGCAGGTTAGGTTTTGTGTCAAAACTGACGGAAAACCTAACCCGCTAACCTCGAATTTGACATAGACTTATAGTGCCACCAACATATTATTCATACGTTTGAATTTCCACAGCCGCCTTTTTTGATGGACATGTGGTATAATGCTTTTATAAAATGTTTCTTTATAAATATTAATACAAAATGCGAAAAAATAGTATACACACTTCGTAAGAAAAGTAGTTTTACTAAACTTTTATAGCTTTTTATGTTACTCGCTCGCTTCACTTGCTCGTACTCAATAAAGCTATATTCGTTTAGTAAAACTTTACTTTTCTAAAATTGTTGTGTAATATACTATTAATTTACTAGTGTTACCGAGGTAGATATTTATGAATCAGTTTTCTTTGTATTTGTGCGTATACCAACAAGATTTTATTTAATTTTATATTTTTAATTGATATTTTGTTAGATATGTTAGTTATAAAATGTGTTAAATGTTAGGCATTTACTACTTTATTTCTGTTGGTATAACAGGATGTTATTTTATTTTTTATTAAGCGTTTACTTTGTATACTACTATTATAAATATGCAATTCATTAAGTATATAAATCTTTTTACAAGGGGGCCATTTTTATATTTTCTTAGGGGCCCAAGGTGCTCTTGCACCGCCACTGAACAGAAGGCGATAAGTTAGACATCCGGGAAGGGTCGTTCGAAGCCGATATTAGCTCAAGTTTAGGTTAGAAATGTTGATTTCTTATTAAGAGTACTCAATATGTTTTTGGCGATTAATTTTTGTAATTATCTATTTTATGGTTTTGTTTTTATAATATATGTATGTAGTTAAATAGGCTCCGACATTTATTTCATCTCCCATTTAATAAAAATGCTTTCTTTACTGTGTTGTTTCATTCGTGATATTCTCTATCAAAATATATATCGTGCTTAAAAAATTTCCTATTTGCAAAAAATTTTCGGCTGCAATTTTTTTTCTAACAAAAGCATTCATGTATTCCTCCAAGAAAAAAAAACTGGGGAACATGTTTATGTTTTTATTTTCTTTACTTATTATCATTATTTTCGTTTTAGTTATGTTTATTTTCATTTTTCTGCTTGATAGCTCTTCTTCCCATATCTGTAGATTTTTCTGTAGGTCTTTTTCCTTGCCCGCACATATCATAACTATTATCTAATAATAATTTAAATATTATAAATAGCATTTAGTTAGTCAATAGGTAGAATGTAAATAGATTTAGGTACAATACTTTCCCACACAAGCAATTTGCTTCAGGAAACAGCATTTTTCACGTTTATTGAAACTCTATGTTTTATTGATCTTACAACCATTTTGCGGCTACTATAACACATATATTTACTGTCACGTATGTATGCATACTAACAGCATGCTCAATAAACCATTGTTATTATTATTATTATAGTCTCGTGATTTGTCGAAACTTTCTTTTAGTTTTCTGGTTACTATAGGTACCTACAAAATGCCAGATGTCTATTTGTATTACATTGAAAATCGTACGACACTCATCAATGACCAATAGAAAAATTAGTTCACGAGCCGTATCCAAGACAACAAAAAAAATTCTTGGAAATTTTTTGTAGGTAGATCAGCCTAACTTTGAGGGCTTGTATCGTTACGATTTTCTTACCGAATCTGCATTCGAGCATTAATTCATATCCGGAAATTATTTTTCGTGCATTCGACAACGTCCTAATTTGCCCTCGCGTCCCGCTCGGGCAAATTAATACGACGTTGTTGGAACGCACTCAAAAAAATTTCCGGAAAGAATTAATGCTCTTATGAGATTATATGTGAAAATTTTAAACCCGACAATCAGCTTAGTAGTACACAGTACACAATGCTATTGTGTCCCATTGCTGGATGTATTTATCCCCAGCCGACCAATTTTCAAAGTAGGTACCTGTCTGTTGGTAGCATTTAAACTGGTGTAAATAAATAAAGTTATCAAGAAACTATGGTTGTACATATTTAAATAAAAAGCAAAATCAAATCAGAAATCAAAACGCAATGTGTTTCACTTTTCGCCTTGCCATCCTTGAATATTTCATCTTCTGAGAGATTTGACATTTTGGTAGTTAAAAGGATTACTTTGACATTTTTTAAATAATTTGGCTACTAACAAAGGTTGCTCAGAGTTACAAAAACAGTCGAAATCAATATTTTATTCGAAATGTTTGTATTTTACTCTCTTAGTTTTGTTACTTGTGGTTGAAATCGTTCTACTTTTATTTCCCTATCGTTAACATTTAAAATTCTTACTGGTATCAAATTACGCTGTGGCCTAACAATAGTACTTGCTACGTAAAGACCTTTTCCTATCTCGTCCGCTAAAATTACACTGTGTTCATTTAAATTCGTCCACATATATTTTGTAACTTCACATCGGGCGGGTATATTTATTGAAAAATCATATTTTGTTACAAATTGGTGGTGTTACATTAAAATTTTGTATTGACAGGGTTAAATTAAATTTTTCGAAATTTATTTGTGCTCTATATTTTTGTAAAAAATCTGAACCAATCACTCCATGTATTCCGTTTTGAAATTTATCAATTACTGAAAATTTGTGGTATACTTCTACATTTTCTATTTTTAATAAAATGTTTGCTGATCCTACTGTATAAACTGAACCTGAAATACCATTAACTTGAACTCTTGTCGACGGATCAATTACTTCATTTGTTGCTAAATAATTTTGAAAAATAACGCTGACCGATGCGCCTGTGTCGATTAAAAATAACATACCTTGAAAATTATATATAAAACGAATAAAACTTGAACCAACTATATTTTAAATATTGCTAGAGTGGTCTCGAAAAATGTTTGATGAATTTACATTATTTCTCAGTGCTTGTGTTTCGCTCGTACCTGCACTAGGTTGACCTACTTAGCTTGGGTGGATTACGTTTACTTTAGCATTATTGCTGAAATTACGTTTTTGATTAAAATTTCCTCTATTTTTTCCTCGAAATTGTTAAACCTATTCTCGTTTCTTGTATATGAATTATTATTATAATTATTATAATTCCTTTTATTATAATTTCTGCCTTTATTTTGGTAACCAAACCTTCCACGTGAATTTCCAATATAGTTATTTTGGTACCTACGGTTATTTCCTCTGATACTCATATGAAGAACTTTTGGACCATCTGCCTGCACGTAAATTTGTTCGTCCTGAGCTGCTGGAATAGCGTCACTTAATTTTCAATAATTTCTAGCTTTTGTTATAGTTTTTATTTCGCCGTTTTGCAATCCGTTTGTAAAAGCGTTAATAGCAATTTTTCGTTCGTGATTCGTAAAATTGCAAAATTTTTTGGTCCATCTTGCGTTTGGGCTATCGTTAATTCAACAAATAATTCTTCGATTGATTTTCCAAATTGCTCTATAGATTTTCCTAACTGTTTGGAATTGTGTAGTTTTACAGAAATCGCCACAGCTGATTTTCGTGGAATAAAATGTTCACGTAAATCCCCAAGTAGTGTTTTGACAGAGTCATAATTTTGACATAAGCAAATTTTCGCATTTTGTGATAACCTAGTTTTTAATACATATGAAATTAACAACTTTTTACTATTATCATCAGCAAGCATGTCATGATATATCTGAATCGCGTCAATTAATTGCTTCGTTGTATTTTCGGTATTATCCATTACCGGCAACAAAGTTGCTGCAGTCTTCAAATCAAATTTCTCAGACATGTTTTCAGTGTCAGGGTCAGAATAACTGCCTGAACTTGATTTTATTTTTATTTCGTATGAATTGCAATTTCCTAACCTAGTTTGTAAAATATTCCGACAATCTAAAATTAGCTTGTTTATATCTGCTACATAACTTTTTGCTAACGCTACAATTTCAATTAAATTACTTCCTCTATTAAATTCCTGCCTAACTTTTTCAAATTTAGTTGCAAAACTATCTAACTTCTTAAGATTACGAGTTATATGTTCCCTATTTAACCTCCTGTTTGTGTTTTCCTTTTTGATATTCCCGTTGAATACCTCTAATTTTTCTAATAATTCTTGACACTCAGTTAATTGAGACATTTACATTCTATATAATTACTTTTTAATTCAACTTATAAACTGTAGTTACCCACTGCTTTACTTATACTTATTACTTAAATGTTACAGATAATTTAACTCACACGCATTCATGCACTTCTTTCCACTTGGCTTCTTCGGGGTTACTTGGTATTATTTCCTTTATTTATATTTGGCGTATTTTATTTCTTCTTAAACTTGTTCGATACACTTTAAAAGATTATTCCGGATTTTCTTCGTTAGTATTTTTCTATAGATTGACCAGCAGTGTGCTACAATCAACACAATTACGGCTACAAAAGCAATTATACCCAAAATTTCTGCTACAGAGGAGTCGAAGCTTGAACCATTTCGATTTCCTGTTTGTGCAATGATGACTTCTTCCTTGGATTCGGTACTTCCCAGTATTGCTTCTTGGGTTTGCACACGTCTTCAAGGCGTGGCAACTGGAGGGTACAATTTTTCTCTATTTTTCGGTGTAGGCGTGTGCTGTGATTGTAGGCGCTGGCAGGGTCGCAATGTACTGTGAGCGCAATCACTTCAGATTCGATTTCATTAAACTAAGATTACAACTAAAACCATCGTTGAATTTTAGACTCTTCTTCTTCTTCTTCTTCAGTTAGCCTCCCTCCATCGATTCGATGTAGGCCTCTTTCATGTCTTTCCAGTTTTCTCTGTTGTGAGCTCTTTAATACCAGTTCAGCCCTGTGTATTTTTTCAGGTCGTCGTACCAACGTTGCTGTGGTCTTCCCACGCTTCTTCTCTCTCCCCAGGGTCGTCATCTTGTTATTTTGCCGATCCACTTATCGCTACGTCGAGCAACATGTCCGGCCCACTGCGACTTAAGGGAACATATTCTATGGGTTATATCGCTAACTTTAGTGCGCTGTTTTATCCATTGCTTGGTTTTATGGTCTCTAAGTGCGAAGCCGGACAACTCGGCGCCGCCATCTCGGCGCCGCCACTTCGGCGCCGCCATCTCGGCGCGGGGCCAGCTCGGCGCCGGGACAACTCGGCGCGGAGCCATCTCGGCGCCAGCCAACTCGGCGCGAGGCCATCTCGGCGCCGAATTCAAATTTGAAAACTACATTGTGCACTACGTAAGAAAATTATTATAAAAAAATAATAAATAAAATAATCGCCAAAAAGCTGTCATCAAATGAAAAAAAATTATAGAGAATTTCTTGGAAAATTAAACACTGACGACCGGAGGTGGTTGCAAATTGATTACAAATGAGCCAAGCTAAAGTTGTCACATGACTTCCGTTATCAGTAAAATTTTACGTTTTTTTAAATAATTACGAAGCATGCATTTACTAGTCAAGATAGAGACACATTTTACGAAGAAAAGTTTTCTGGCCTTTAGATTGTTCTGTCAGCTAAAACTACCACACAATAAAAAAACCTCATTGAAATCTTACTGAAATTCCGAAAAATAACAGTTTTTGGATTTACACAATTTTGAAAAACGCCATTTTCTAAGTAAAGTGCTTTTTATATGACATGAATTTTATTTTTAACACTTTTTTTTATTATGAAATAAAAAACTTTTTGAAAAATGTTTGTTTTCCATAGCCGTCTTTGTTAAAAGTAAAATTCTTTGATATGGGACCTAAACATAAAAGATAATGTGAGAGATCAAAGTTGGCAGAGGATTTTGAAATGTGGTATAGGAACCTAGATGTTGATTCTAAACAACTTCTCTTAATAACTTTTCGTCTTATTGGCTACATAAAAGACACGCTACTCTACAGTAATAGTTATTTACCTAACAAGTTCGTAATTTTCCCGAATGAACACTTTGTTTGCAGCACGATCGAAGGGAGTGCTGCATGTAGTGCGAATTCGAAAAAATTATTCCCGAAGGAGTTAGGTACAATGTTTTTTGTAACGAATAACTGAACATATTTTAAAAAATAAAAAAATTATTATTTAATGTTTTACTAATTTACTGAGTTGACAGCACAAATCACTAAACTTTTATACATACCTTATGCACATGTTAGTTTTTGTCGACGTTTACAGCGCCTCTGGTGTTTGCAGAAGCAATTAAACCAACGATGGACAATCCTCTATATAATAAAGGAGAACGATCCAGACGTGTGTCCCGAGGGCCTCCTTGGAGAGGGGCAGAACCCCGAGGGCCTTCTTAGAGATGAGCGGAGCCCCGAGGGCCGCCTTGGAGAGGGGCGAAGCCCCTTGGGCCCCCTTGGAGAGGAGCGGAGCCCCAACGGCCCGCTTGGAAATGGGTGGAGCCCCGAGGGCCCCCTTGGAGAGGGGCGGAGCCCCGAAGGTTTCTTTAGAGATGGGCGGAGCCCCGAGGACCGCTTTGGAGAGGGGAGAAGCCCCTAGGGTCCCCTTGAAGAGGGGCGGACCCCCGAGGGCTCCCGTTTATTATAAAAATTTACAAAAAACACAATTCCCCTAGTTTTTGTTGAAAAGTAAAAAACACCGCAGTGCGGGAAAAGTAACTTTCAGCGTATCGGGAATGACCGGGAATAGTATATTGTGTATCTAGGACGAAAAGCGTAACATTCCCAGACGACTGTGAATATTGTTGGGCGAGGTGAATGCCGAGCCCAACAACACAGGAGTGTGTATAATACCTAAGCGCAATGGACATGAGTAGTGATACCATCGCAAAAATATTTTACTTAACTTTGACTAAGAATGGTATTCGAGAGACTATTCAATGAACCAAACTACTTTTTCAAATTAGTTTTCAGTAAATCTAGCACGAAACTACGCAATTTCTATAGTAACAGAACACTAATATTGACTTTTTCTAATAAAAATCACATTTGTTTAAAATATTCACTATACCACTAGTGAAAATTGTCGATTATTTTCACCAGTGAAAATTGTAAAAAAATATTCACTATACCACTTGTTGAAAATTTTTATTGGTAAGTTTTTGGTAGATGACAAGTGAGTTGAATAGTCACTTATAATACCATGAGTAGTCAAAGTTATGTCGAATATTTTTGCTGTGGTATCACGAATGTCCATTGCGCTTAGGTTCGATTAGGACGAGTGCTCTAGCACGAGTCCTAATCTCAAGCGCAATGGACATGAGTGATACCACCGCAAAAATATTCTACTTAACTTTAACTAAGAATGGCATTTGAGGGACTATTCAATGAACCAAACTACTTTTTAAAATTAGTTTTCAGTAAATCTAGCAACAAACTACGCAATTTCTATAGTAACAGAACACTAATATTAACTTTTTCTAATAAAAATCAAATTTGTTTAAAATATTCACTATACCACTAGTGAAAATTGTCGATTATTTTCACTAGTGAAAATTGTCAATATAGTTCATTTTTATTGGCTCAAAGACGTCAAATCTTGTATTTTTATTGGACAGTTTTTGATACATAACAAGTGAGTTGAATAGTCACCACAATTTTTTTTTTTTAATAGTTACTTTAATTTAAAAGCTATTTCCTCTCTTACAATATTTTAGTTGGGTGAACGGTTTAGCCACAAAAAATATTTTCTAAATTCCTAAAAGCCTAGTGTTAAGTAACAGTTACTGATTCAGGCTTGTAGAAATTTAGAAACAATTTTTTGTGGCTAAACCGTTTACCCAACTAAAATTTTGTAAGAGCGAAAATAGCTTCTAAATTAAAGTAGCTATTCACAAAAAAACGTTGGTAGCGATTATACTGGTGGTTAAAAAAATATGGATGGATAATTTATTAGGACGTTTTTAAACACCCTGTAATTTTGGAAATTAAGGTTTATTCCACAAAATGCTGTAGTTTACTCGTACAAACGCGTGGCCAAAACATGAATATAATCTATCAAAGATTTTTCGAATTACTTGAAAAAATTTAAAAAAGCTAATCATTTTTGAAGACCTCTAGCAACTTTGTAGACAGGGTGTTAGGAAAGTCAACCGTGGCACTTCTGGAGATGCTAGGGGACGCTATATGTAGTCGAAAAGTCCTAATCCATTTTTGGCTTAGAAGCATAATTTCTTCAAAATTCACTGTTGAAATTGGTACCGCAAATTTTGTGAACCGCTGTATGGTACCTACTGCATTTTTGTGTTTTTGATGTTTTTTTGTCAATTAATGTCAATGTAATAAATAATTGCGTGTTTGACTTTTGTAGTAAAAATATACACCGTGCAGGAGTATGTTGATATGTTTTTTGTGTATGATGTTCCGGTGCTCTTGGGTCTGTGAGTACGTCGATATTTTGTCTTCATTGTTGGATTTAAAATTATCAAACTCCCTTTTAAAAGTGTTCTAAAAGCTAATAAATTATGTATGTAGACGGTATATGTGACAATTGTTTTCCCAGCCTATCTGAAGACACTGCGTCAAGCCTCCAATTTAAAGCAAAGTACAGCAGTTCTCAACTTTTTCTTTTTCATTTTCAACATTCGTTTTTACGAAAACTATGCTTCTAAGCCAAAAATGGATTAGAACTTTTCGATTTCACATAGCGCCCCCTAGTATCTCCATAAGTGACACGGTTGACTTTCCTGACACCCTGTATAGGTAAGTTGAGTTAAATCATCATACTTTGGGCCAAGGAACTTGTGGTCTTTCGTTGTACACGTATCTTCCGGACACCCTGTATACAGTGTGTCCCCGGATAGGTGAAACGACTCTTGTAAAAGGTAAAAAATTCTCGATTTAAATTTTCATTTTTTGGGGTTCAGCCCTGCTTGGTTAAAGGCGAATTTCGAACAGCATTTCAGTTTTGAAAAATCAAGTATGCTTTTGAAGTTTTCAAAAAACCTATTTTACTGTAGAGTAGCGTACCTTTTATGTAGAAAATACGACAAAAAGTTATTACGAAAAATTGTTTAGAATCAACATCTAGGCTTCTATACCAAAATTTCAAAATCCTCTGCCAACTTTGACCTCTCACATTTTCTTTTATGTTTAGGTCCCATATCAAAGAATTTTACTTTTAAGAAAAACTGCTATGAAAAAACAAATATTTTTAACAAAGTTTTTTATTTCATAATAAATTTCAATGCATGTTTCGTAATTATTTTAAACGGAAGTCATGTGACAACTTTTGTTTGGGCCATTTGTAATCACTTTGCAATTACCTCTGGTCGTTAGTGTTTGATTTTCCAAAAAATTCTAAATAATTTTTTTTCATTTGATAGCAGCTTTTTGGCGATCACTTTATTTATTATTTGTTTATAATAATTTTCTTACGTAGTGCACACTGTAGTTTGCGAATTTAAATTCGGCGCCGAGATGGCCTCGCGCCGAGTTGGCTGGCGCCGAGATGGCTCCGCGCCGAGTTGTCCCGGCGCCGAGCTGGCCCCGCGCCGAGATGGCGGCGCCGAGTTGTCCTAGACCCCTCTAAGTGATATTCGTAATATTTTGCTCTCAATTGCTCTCTGATGCATTGTGTTTAGTGTCCTTTTATTTAATACCCAGGTCTCACATCCGTAAGTGGTAACGGGGAGAATGCACTCATTATAGATTTTTGTTTTTAGTCTTCTTGGTAATTTCATTTTCATCATATAATTTAGTTTTCCGTAGGCTGCCCAGCTTAGTCTTATTCGTCTTTTTATTTCTGTATCTTGACTATCCTTCTTGAGTGTTATTGCTTGTTCTAAGTATACGTAAGCGTCCACTATATCAGTATGTTTTCCTTCTTCAATTAATGTATTTGAATTAGTTTGTTGGTTTGTCATAATTTTGGTTTTGTTTGTATTTATTTCAAGGCCGATTTTCTTTGCTTCCAAGTTCAGTTCGTCTAACATTTCTTTTAGTTCATCTTTATCCTGCGCAAATACGATAACATCATCAGCAAATCTCAAGTTGGTTAGTTTTTTCTCTTTGTATCGTGACTCCTCGTTGTTTCCAGTGGAGATTCTTGAAAACATGTTCCAATACCTGCGTGAATAATTTTGGCGAGATGATGTCGCCTTTTCTGACTCCTCCTTGTATTTTAATTTTATCGGTTGTTTGGTGAGTTTTTATTCTCATTGTAGCTTTGCTGTAGATGTATTTGATTAGGACTATATACCTCTGGTCATTTCTGGCATTAATTATTGCCCAAGTTTCCACTGTATCAAATGCTTTTTTGAAATCTATATAAGCCATCCATATATCTAAGTTATATTCGATACTTTTCGCTATAAATTGTCTGACTGTGTTAAGGTGTTCTATTGTGCTGTATTCCATTCTGTACCCAGCTTTTTCTGTGGGTTGATAGATTTCAAATTTTCTTTCTAGTGTGTTTGTGACGATTCGCATAAACAACTTATAAACCTGTGACAGCAAACTTATGGGTCGGTAATTCTCGAGGTCAGTTGGGTCACCCTTCTTAAATATAAAGATAGTTATTGAATTTTTTCATTCGGTTGGTACTTTTCCTTGTAACAGGCATTTGTTGAACAATTTTTGTAATTCTTGTTTTGTTGTTTTCTCATTCCCTTTCAACATTTCTGGTAGAATGTTATCGTCACCTCCAGGTTTGCCATACTTCATCTGCTTTAAAGTCAATTCAATTTCTTCTATTTCGGTTTCTGGTAGTTCTTCCGAATTTACATCTATAATATGTTCTTTTGATTTTTCGTTGTTATGCAGGTTTACTTCCTCGGAGACTTTTGATTTGTATAGGTCTACATAGAATAGTTCTGTAATTTCCAGCAAGTGTTTTCTATCTGTTACTATGTTTTCTTGTTTGTCTTTCAGTCTATACATTTATTTCTCCTAAAAACATTCAATCCCCTATTATATCGATCTTGGCTGATTTACGGGCAGCTTTGTTATTTTTTGTATAGTCCTAATTTTTGGTACAAATGTTCCTTAGTACTCTAGGAGCGAGCCTTTAAAAGTCTCGGTCTCTGGGGTGCCAGCGTCGTATGAAGGAGGCCTTGCAGTAGTTAAAAGACTTCTGTTGCTCAGGTAAAGTACCTGAACAGATAAGGTACTTTATATCATGACCCTTTTTAATAACACGGGTTTTTTTCTTCTGCTTCTTGCTCCAAAAAACTACGACGCCGGCACCCTAGAGAAGGCAACTTTCAAGCAGTCGCTTCTAGGATACTAAGAAATATTTCTGCCAAAAATCAGGAAATTTTTTTGTAGATTTCCTTTAAAATTTGTCTAATATACCTGGTCTAATGATATGTAGCATGTAAAAGATCCCTTGCTAGGGTTATAAATCCTTAGTCTTGGCAAAATTCTAAGTAGCACTTTATCCATATGGCCATAGCAGTTGGTGTCTAAGGTACCTGGTACTCCGCATGCCTAAACATTTTTCATAACAAACAAACAATAAAGAGCAAGTGGTTTTTCCCCAGTGTGAACTTCAAGTAGCTGTATTATCTTAAGGAAGCGTTTAACGACAAAAGTTCATATACCATTTTTTTCTTAACATACCATCAACAATCATCTGTCGAAGTTTGTACCAGACCTTGTAGATCACAGGCGTATCGTTGCCCATTTTTGTGTCTTTTACAACATTGATCTTGTATCTTTTGGATCTCATTTGCGTCAAGGGTAAAGCCTGAGCTAGGTGCCAATTAGTACTTTTATGTATTCCTCACTTAAAACAAAAATAGACAATATTTAATTTTTTGTGGTGCTCAGCTTGTGTTAATTCGACCAAACGTATATTTGGTGAGAGTGTGTAGTCGACTGGTAAGGCGTGTTATATATCTTTGGTCACAGCTCTAATTGAATTGCCAAAATTATTATATAACAAATATTAAATGGATATCTACCCTCTTGCTTATCAAGAAGAAGTAGTATCAAGAATACTTTTTCAAACGCTTATCTTTCTACTTATTGAGTTATTTTCGATTGACATTTCTCACTAATGAAAATATGACATTTAAAATTACGTCATTTGATTTTTATTAAAAATTTACCTCGGATAGACATCTATTAAGCAATGAGACTCCCCTTCTCTTCAGCTGAATGGGTTAATGTTAAAATTATTAATCTTCTTGTTGTTGAAGACTGAATTATATAAAATATTAACAAACTGACTTCTTTAATCAATTACACCTCCTTGTACATTTAATTAAATCTTCTTATTCAGTTAGTACAGTAAAGATTTGTTTAACATTACAATAAATTAACTAAATGTCAAATTATTTAATCAAATGTTCTTAGATTTCCAAACTTGATGTTAAAATTAATTACAGATACCCTAATCCAAAATATGTTAATTTTTAATTATAATATCCGGAAACGTCGAGTACCCGAATCAATGTAAATTTAGAAAACTCAATATTCTAAATTACCCTCTAATTCTAAATTACAATGGTTGCCACTAATTTTGTCGTACCAAACTTGTTAGTTCTTTCTTAATGAAATAAAAGAAATACACACTAACCTTCTGGAAGCATCGCTTGTATCTGAGTGTATTTTCTATCAGCTCCTAACTGAATAACAGCCTGTAAACACCTTTTTTGGGTTGTTCACGACCAAAATAGCTCGTTGAAGCTCTCTGCCCCTTAAGATCTGGCTTTATCGTAGCACAGCATGCCACAAACACAAACATTGTCACCTTTTACTGGTTGAAGCAAAAACGCCACTTCAGATGGCTTCAAACAATCTTGAAGTTCTAATCTGAATAATAGTTGTGACCTTTAATCAAATTTGATCTTAAAGAAGGTTATCTTGCTATTACGTATCAAATATACCGGGTGACCATAAATATCTGATATCACATTACCTTTGGAATCAACACCGCTTTATTAAAGTGATGAATCCAACGAAACTAAATGTCATTAATGTCATCACAACTAAAATTCCTATCTGTCAAAAATTATTACAGATTGCAATAAGTATTGAAGTTAGAACAGGAGATTTTTATAATCGAGTCGTAAGCTAAACTGCAGAGTCTGGGCACATTCCCGTCCTCTTATTTGCATTTTATTACATTTCATACCAATACTTATTATAATTGAAATATGTATAATGCTAACCAACATTTATAAGTAGCTAATTTCATGGCTAGCGGGATCTCAGATGTTTATGGTCACCCGGTACAAATATTACTTTTACAATTAAAAAAAATATAGCCCTTTAACGTGATTATTTAAACGTAGACTATTATTTTCAAGATACTTTTTACTTCGTGTAAACAACCAACTGGTTGCCCTTTACTACTACCACCAGTTATCTACACACAACTGTTATCACATGATACCCATTAGATATCTGGATATTATTATTGAATTAATTAAGCACCCACACAGCATGCTGCGTTACATTCGTTTGCGTTTGCACTACAAATGGTCTTCTGATTAAATAAATAAATAAATGTATTCCTAAGTAAAAGCAAAAATAGACAACATATTATTCTTTCAAGGTGCACCCTGTTATATTTGCCCGAACGCATATTCAGTTTTGTGCCAGGTAGAAATATAATTCGCATGCAAAATATCGACTTCCTCCAACAAATAGTTTTTGAGCTATACCGCCAACATACGTACAGACAGACAGACGGAGAGACAGGCGCAATTGAGAAAGCATCTTTTTAATGATCCAGGAGCCCCGAAACGTGAAGATCTGAAGAAATCTGGATATGTGATTTTTTCGCGATTACAATACTTCCTTCGTCTAAAAGACAAATTGTAGGCAAAGTTCAAGTTATAATTACGTTTTATATTTAGTGAATTATATGAGCTAATATTTATTTGGCATGGTTTCTTCTTTTCTAGATTGGTTTTATGAGAAGTGTTCATATATTATATTTAAATATTTACACTACTACAAATTCATTATATATTGGCAAAATATCTAATTTAGTATATAATACAAAAATGCAATTTTTAGTATATGTAATACCAGTACGGAAAGGACTTTATTGCAAAATTAGTGTAAAAGTTGGAGCGCGGCCGCCAGTGAGTGCTCCAATTATGGGAATTTTACAATAGTCACCTCCACACGTGTGTTACATTATTTTACACTATTTTTTCTGCGACGGTTTCGCATTCTGCAAGAATTTCAGTTTTTAAATTTGACATTTTGCCAAAATAATTGGCATGTTGTCAGTTTTTATCATGGTATTACTAAGTGCAGAGTGAAGAGGGTCACTTTCCGCATGCATTCTAGTGCGGAAAGTGAGTACATTCTGCATCGGAGTAGAAAATAGTATATTAAAACGCAAGTTGCATAAGGAACGATTTTATTGCACATAATCTAAGTTTAGAAAACGAGTGCGACAGCAGGATTTATGAAACGAGTGTCTTATACTATATCACCTAGTTTGCATGAAAATAATCTAAAACTTTTAATTTTGACATTTCATAAATGTGGCCATCTATCGGTTGTCTGAAATAAATGAGGTTGCTTTAACGTTTTTCATATGAATAAAACAATGCAAAAACGATGTTTAAATGGACACTCTTAAAGCACTGCTTTCAATGTTTGAATAGCCACATCAAAACACCAAACTAGATAAAAATGTTTTTTTTTTTTTTTTTTTTTTTTTTTTAATAATTACAACCAGATCAACAAATTCCTTGCTACACATGGTTTTGTTACTATAATAAATAATCACGATAAATGTCTTAATGAGGTCGGCTGTCAGCTCCTCGGTGACGTAATTGTAATGATGCAATAGTTAACTTGGATCACTTTCGTCGGATGACGAACATAAGTCCTGGGGTAATTTTCGCTTTAGTCTTTTGTGAATGTTTTTTCGTCCTGAATTGTATAATACCGCACTATCACACTGTTGAATGTTTGTAAAGAAATGTTTAGTCACTTTTTTTATGTGCTGTTCAATAGTAAAAAATGTTAAAACGCTTGTGCGGTAGAATTTTCATTATAACATGATAAAAATAAGTGCATTTAACACTTTTTGCATGGTGATTATAAAAGTCGTCTTTTTTTAACGAGAAATCGTGAAAAAAAGTAACACATTTTTTAACTATTTTATTAAAACTGTGAATTGTCAATTTGACAGCTGTAAATTCTAAAGTCCCTTTCGACCATATTTCGAGTTACAAGGGAACACTGTGCAAAAAAATAACGTGTACAACACGTATGAAAGCAACTTTTGTAACTCATTTGTTTGATAAACTCGGGCTTCGCCCTCGCCCATAGCGTCAAAGATGTTTTAACTGCGAATTGCGATTGGCCACATCCTTCGACAGTAAATAGCCCTTTACGCACAACCGTGCGTGTTCTGTGAGTTATATATTATTGATCATTTATAGCAGCGGTCGTAGATAAGATAATTTACATAATTTATACATTAAAAAAAAACAAAATACATTAAATTACTCCACCTCTTATTTCGAAGCTGCCGCTTTCATTTTCAGCAAGTCTGGAGCACCAGACCAATATCGACGACCAAATATTCTCGCGTTACAGGATGTTCTGACTGTTAAGTAATATACAATTTCAAACATGCTTATAAACGAAAACCCTGTAAACAATCCAATAATTCCGCCAACATTCGCCCAGAAATCTGTGTATGTATATAATTGGTTCCTTTCTGAAGGGACAAACTGCCCACCCTTAAAGAATATAAATAACTGGGCCACGTAAAGCCTGCAACAAAATAGTATTATTAAACAAAACTACTTGTTAAGATATATTACATTTCTTTTTCAAACAGTTCTCTATCTGTTTGGAGTTCCTCGGAACCTACACTAAGTGGAAGAAAAGTTTCTTTTAGCTTGATGTCCATTAACGAGATCTCTGTATCAAAGTTCATGGAGAAACAAGCTGGCAAGCAATCACAATTTTCTGTATAATTTATGTTTGTAACATGGAAACTTGTGTCTGTTAGTTTTAACAGATTAGCTTGCTTTTGATTATTATCAATTTTTTTTGCAAAAAATAATTCTGAAAAGAGAATATTATTGAAGAATTACATTGTAGCTGATGACCTAACTCACTTATTGCGTTATTTAGACATTGTTTACTAGCGTCACCACATATAGGTGTGAATTCCTCCTCTATAAATGGAAATTTGCTAATGTTCATGTGAAGCAATTTTAAACAGACTTACTTTGTTAAGTCATTTTGCTGTTTTAGATGCTTAATTGCATTTCACGCCTTTAGGGCAACTTGTTGCTATGTTAAAACCATTTTCAATCTTTGCGCACAAGTACAATCTCATCTTCCGCACATTTGATTCAGGTCATTTTGGTATTTTAAATAGCCACCTAGGCTTTAGGGCAGCGTGCCCGTATGCTAAACCCTTTTAGTTCTTTATTTGGCTCCATCGCCTAATTCCAGAATCATGATTTCGCACATATTTGGCCCCAAACGCAGTATTTCTCGTCGGTTGGAGCCCCCCTCTGATGGCGCTTTGGCAGCCGAGCGTATCGCCCGCAAGAATTCCGAATCTTCTAGAAAGCACGCCGTTGAGGCGTGATACCATTGGTGCCGGCATTAATTTGTTTTCATTTTATCGCCCCGCGATTGGCTGCCGAGGTTTAGTCACGTGGGGACGCGACCGAGGTGACCTGTGCCAGCGCTTCCCTCTGGGCATTCAGCCGAGAGCCGTCGATCAAATAAGAGGTCGGATAGTGTGTGTGAGTTCGTGCGGCGCTTCAGCCCTTGGCGGGGGCGTCAGCCTTTTTCCCGTCGAGTGCTGCTTCAGCAAGTATGTGACAAACGGTTTCGCCTTAAGTGGCAGTCGACCGCAGCCCGTTGCAGAGAACGCTCGTGTGGTGGTTGTGAGTGTGAGTTTCGAATTGTCTTCGGCGTAGCGTGGGTGTTTTTGAGCCCAGTTCCTGCTTCCGTAAGTAAGGGGTCGTGCCCCCTTCATCTCGACCTACGAGGATCTGTCCCGCAGAACGAAAGTGGCCCATTTCTCGTCGTCCCGTTGTACGCGTCCTGACGCGTCTCACGTCGCCATTATGGCGGATGTGCACTCATCCCTATAGCCGTCGAACATCGAAGGTACCTGCCACCTAAGACTGCAGCCTGTCGCAACTCAACTGTGCCAGGCTCCCCAACCGCCTACATATTAAGGTATGTGTCTTTGAACTGATTACCGCTGTGAACGCGAGCGAGCCGTCACATCTCTGGTGCCTACAGGCACTGTCGTCATATTTGTCCATGTTGCGAGTGCTAATTTGATCTTTGCTGTTCGCTGCATAAGGCGTCGCGCCAGCATATTTGTGCATTCATTCAGAATTGCAGACTGTCCATGTTGCGAGTGCTAATTTGATCTTTGCTGTTCGCTGCATAAGGCGTCGCGCCAGCATATTTGTGCATTCATTCAGAATTGCAGACTGTCCATGTTGCGAGTGCTAATTTGATCTTTGCTGTTCGCTGCATAAGGCGTCGCGCCAGCATATTTGTGCATTCATTCAGAATTGCAGACTGTCCATGTTGCGAGTGCTAATTTGTTCTTTGCCGTTCGCTGCATAAGGCGTCGCGCCAGCATATTTGTGCATTCATTCAGAATTACAGACTGTCCATGTTGCGAGTGCTAATTTGTTCATTACTGTTCAACATCTGTCGCTAGGTTTAAAGCGCGCGCCAGCTGGTGTTCTTAGTTATAATCTAGTTATAGATATAGGGCGACGCACTCTGCTGCCCCATTGTAACCCGTTAGTCAATACATGATTTGTTAGCTAAGGGAACTATTGTTTTGTTTCGACTTGTGCATGTTCTGTTTCAGATAAGCGCCCCCTTCATTGTACTGATTATTGTGCGACGGAACGAGGGAGCTTTGAGCGTACAGGTGGGTGCGACAGCTGCGTAGTCGCGGTCGGATTGACACCTAATTACAATCCTTGCATAAGGCAATCCCGAAATTGTTATTTGACCTTGCAATTCTTGAGTAATCCTATCGGCGGAGTATTTTGCGTGCTTCGCTCCCGTCTAACCGTCCAGGCCCGGTTAGCCGGGTTAAGACAGGCTTGGTGGCGCCCTCATGATTTCGACATACCCTATATATATATTATGCCACAACACGCTTGCCCAGAACGTATCGTGTGACTCACGCCCGACTCCCTGAGCGTTCCAGCCGTGGCCTATTAGCCTATTTCGAACCGATTTCAGGGCAAGTGTGCCAGTTTTTCAGGACTGATTCCGTGGTGCGATGCTCACCTTGGGTGGGTGTCGTAAAGTTCTTTTAATACCGTAACAACTTGGCATATAGAATCTTACGCATTTGCACATTGCAAACGTAAAATTGGTTAAACATTCTGTTACACAATTTTGCTGGTTATATTTTTTAAAAAACTTTAACTGCCTTTCGTGTGAGAAATAGCAATTTCTGTCTTGCGGAGTGTAATCGTCTAACTCTATAGAGGTAGTCATTATGTTAGGTTTAACTGCAACCATAACAGAATGTTCAAAAGGAATGTAAAAATAGTGTTGGTTCATGTTAGGGAATTCTGCTGGATCATGTAGCGAGATCTTTAAAAATGTTCAAATTAAATGCAATTCCAATAGAGAACCAATGAATTTTATAGCAACCTTGTATCCTTGCACACTGCCACCGCAAAGGTAATCTACCTGATCTCTGAAAAAATAAAATACAGCCCTAAGCCCTCCATTCAAACCAGCAAACGTTCTTCTAGGATATGCTTCTGTATCGGCATCTAGTTTATAACCTTTTTCTGGCAACCATTCTGATCTTTTGCCATGTGTCGTAAAACAATCGGGTGGATATTTCCTGCGTAAAAATCACTTTATTTGGAGTATTCTAATTTTACATTATCTATTTGCACTTACACGATATCTGTAAACATTTCAGATCGATCTAGCAAATTAAAGGTGTAGCATAAACCTTCACTTGTTAAAATTGGTGAAAATAGATCCGTGTAATTTTCGGTCATGTCGTTATCTTGCCATTCAAGATCCGCCAAATAATTTTCGAGATGTGGAGCAACCTAAGAAAAGGATGACTAGTTTCTAATATACAATGTTAGTCATAAGCAATGCAACTTTTCCAGAAAATAATAGCTAAGTACATCAAGATATATAAACCAATGTATATTAATCTACTTAAAAAATGCATTAAAAATTACTAAAATATTTTTTGATATTTTGAAAAAGAAATGAACTGCGACACCGAATAGAAATTTTAAATTTTTCAACTGTAGTAGGGAAAAAAACAAATATTTGACTTCTGTTTTCAGCCACCGCACTGCCCTCGAAAAGTTGATAATGTGCAAACCATTTTCTTTTAGCTGCAATAATAACGGAGACTTCCATTTAATCCCATCGAAAATACGACACCATGTACAGTAAAGTAAAAAAATTATATTTCGAAGTCGCATTTAAAATTTTTATTTATTTAACGATTATTCTTATTCGTTAAAATATTGATTCCAAATAACTACCACCGAATAATAATGAAACACTATTTGGAAATTTTTGTCGATACTCGGCGCAGCGTACAAAAAGAGTGGGTTATGCAACCCAAATAACATATTACAAAGCTAACTGGAGCAGTATTTTAAAAAGAGTTACTAAAGAATCAGAGATGGCAAGCTTTATAATTAGATCTAATTTCAACACACAATAAATCATTTCTTGAGGTTATGATAGAAATAGAAACTTCGTCCAACTTAAAAAGCATGACATATTTGCACCTGTAATATATGCATGTAGCCTGGCTCTTGCTAAATCTTATTATTGCCTACATATTACAAGTGCACAAATGTCATGCTTTTTAATTTGTTCAAGTTTTGATCATAACCTCAAAACATTATTTAATGTCAGTTGGAATTAGGTCTAATTATAAGGACCGCCATCTTTGATTCCTTAGTAATTATCATTAAAATACTGATCCATTCAGCTTTGTAATATGTCATGTGGGCTGCATAAGCCACTCTATTTGTTCGCTGCGCCAGTGCAGTTTTGCATAACACGATTTTAGGACGACTTACAAATTTGTAATCTTTAAGGCAAAGGAACAGCTAGATCGTAGCTTTTCACCTCCGACTGCCCGCAAACGCACTTTTTTGGCGACTTTATGAGCTTCGAGGAGTCTACTATTAGTGAACACACTTTGCATAATACTTTTTGTTAACATGTATATCTGTTATGATCATGTTTTGGCACACTTAGATTTAAATTATTTATTCCAGGGGCGGCCGGAGTTTTTTTTTTAATTTTAACACCATGTATCTCGAAAACGAAGCATTCCCCTTTCGGACCCATGTTTATTAGGACATTTTTGTTTGTATTGATGAGATCTATAAGTGCGTGAAATATCCGAACGTATTTTTTAACCACCCTGTATATTTAAGGACTGAATTCCTTTTAAAATATAATAATTATTTGATTTTATGGATGAAATACAAGTTTCAGGTACTTCATAAACTTAAATTCGTACGTTCAGTTTGTTAGCAGCACATAGAAGTTTGATCTGACATTACAGAATAAAATGCAGATTGTCAAAAAGTAATTTAATCAATTGTTAGTATTTCCAAACTGGATTAAATTAAATGTAAAATTCTAAATGCTGTCCTAGCTTCAAAATGTTCAAATTTCAAAATATAATAATCGAAAACGTTGAGTACTCAAAGCACAAATGTGATTTATAAAAATAATTAATATTCTATAATTTTATAGTGCACGAAGAACTCAACGACCGAAAGCGTTTGCGAGCGCGTTCACGGCATGGCAGCCAATCTCGCGAGAATTGTGGCGTGTGCTGGTACCACCGTAGGTTCGGAAATTCAGCACGAAAGTGTAATACGCCTTGTACATTTTCGGGAAACGACCAGCCGATTGCTAATGGTGGCTAGCGATTCCGAAGCAAAACCTCGCCGCCTGTTTGTTACAGATTTTGCAAAAAAAATGCAATGTTTAATAGACACTGGTGCTGATTTGTGCGTATCTCCGCGTACGCAAATCTTGGGATACTGTATAAAAACTCACTACGAGCAGTATGCGGAAAATGGTTCCACGATTGCGACGAATGGATTTTAGACCCTTCGTCTAAATTTCGGCCTCCGACCCGATTTTCTATGGCGTTTCGTTATCGCTGATGTGTCCAAACCCATTATTGGAGTCGACTTCTTGGACTACTATGGACTCCTCGTCGACAACCGCAACCACCGGCTCATCGACGGGATCACCGACCTCACCACTCAGGGCCAAGTAGCGGAGTGCGATTCCAGCTTCCTACAGATTCGAGTCGTTTCCGGATCATCATCGCCGTTCACCAACTCCTCCTACACTACCCGGAGATCACAAAACCCTCTGGAAGTCCACTGGAATCAAAGCACCATTCGCACGACACCGAGATCCCCTGTATTCAGCAAACAAATATCTTGTAAGTAATAATTTTCTTTTATTTCTGTGTGATTTGCATTGGAGTTTATCGTTTTCTGTGGCATTGTCTTTTTCGGCAATTCTTTTTTTGGTACCTTTTATCGAATTCCGCTTAATACTAAGTCGGTCTTTTTTCTCAGTTTCTTTTTCTTCTAAAATGCTTTTATTGGGAGTTGATGTAACAATTTGTTAATGTGTTGGTCTCAGATTGTCGTTTTCGAGTTGTTGTAACAGATTTTGACGTGCCTGGTAGTGGTAATATTTCGAAAAATGAACGTTCGCCCCTTTCTATTTCGTTCCTGGGTTCTGGAGTTTTTTCTCGAATAATTATCTGATTCTGTACTTCAAATGTTGGCCTGGATAGGATGGGTTCTTCAGTTAAGGTTTGGTTATTGTATAATTCCGCTGGAGCGAAATCATCGTCGGTGAATACATCTGGATTGAAAGGATAAATGCCAGTGATCTGGAAACCTTTGATCGCTTTTTCAGGAGTGGCAACTCTGCTGTATGCTTTATTGAATAACTCGCTTATTTCAAATGTTGTAATTTTCTGATGCGCATGCATCCTCAAATATTTGTGGCATGCAACGTTAATTGCCATTTTTAGAGAGGAACAAAAAGTTACATCTAGGGTTGCAGTCGATGCGAGGTATGCGGAGAAATAGTTAATAGCAGTATTCCATTTGCTTTGCAAAAATTGTAAACCTCCAATATGGAATGAGTTGTATGGTTATCCATAACTAAAAGAACTGGATCATCAATAGTTGATTTCGCAAATTTCTGAAAATGTTACAACCATTGCAAAAACAATTCTTTTGTTATCCAGCCTTTATCAAAACAACAATACAGAGAACTTGGCGGAACTCCCTTTTGTAGCTGAGGGTTCATTCGTTTGCGGGCAAAAGTAAACATTGGTGGCACATAAATGCCAGAAGCGCTAAATGCACACATTACTGTTATATTTTTCCCCTCTCCCAGCTAGTGGCAAAACCCACTTGCTTTTGGCCCTATTTCTTTTGTAACACCCTATACATATCGACACGCTTGCCCTGTGGTGTCTCGTTTAGGACTACGCCCTCTCCCTGAGCGTATTTCAGCCGCGGCTTTTAGCCTGTTTCTTACGATTTCCAGGGTAGGTGTGCACATTTCCCAGACTTGTTTTGCATTCGGCACTCGCTCATCCGTGAGTGTGGTTAAATCAATTTGATACTGTAACAAAACGTTTGGAGCCCTTCACAGGGATCTAGAAATTGCATAACGTAAACTTTAATGCCCTTAGTAAGGAAGTGAAACGTTACAAACCGTTTTGTTTATAATTGCAAGTCTTTATGTGACATGTGACACTCACAGGTAACACGACTCACGAAAATTAATCCTTGTCACAGTTCGATAAGCAGCTGGAAAAATTAAACAACATAGCTCTGAATGTATCCCCTATTAACATTTTCGGAAGGCAACCAACCGCGGCTTCGCCTTGGTTTGTACTTGCCTACCTCAAATGTTAATAGGTTTTTACATTCCTTGTTACTTAAATAGCTATACTTTAACTAACTACATAGAACATTTGACTATCTCAGGCTAGTTGATTAATTGTATTAAATGATATTTGGTTTCTTTTTAAATAATATCATCAAAAATATACTTTGTATAAGTTAAGAACGTAAACAAATTGACAATTTATCTAATCAAATATCCTTACATTAAATTATAATAGCTATTAATTAAATAGGTAATTACTCTTCTTGTATTGTTTATTATCTTACTCCTTCAACGCCTTTATACCAGATACGCTATCTGCATTTCCACCTTTTATTACGTCAAACTGAGACTGCTACCGGCCACTCACCACACCAATGTCATCCTTCCTGGACCTTGGTCTTGTATCTTTTGCACTCTATACAGCACCTCTGAAGCTAGATAGCAGGTACAGGTAGGTACATCTTCGCCATCCATTAATACAGCTAACTCCAATTGTATGTCCCTGGCAGCTCTGTCAACATCAATCAATATACAGCGGACTGCACTCCAGTTATGGTCAAGTACCCAGCTCACCTCCAAAATTCGCTATTGCGGGCATTTCCGTTTATATTATTAGTAGCTCCATCCATGTCCTTCGTTTTATTTTATATTTTATTCTTATAAAAACTTGTTCCAGACCACTATTTATTTTTAATTAACTCTCAGCACACAGTATAACACTTTTAAATTTTCATACTTTTCAAATGAACTTTTAGTTGTTATTTTTCTTAATATCCAAACCTATGGTTACATGCTATATTTTTCATTTTCTAACTTGCACTTTCTAGATATTAAAATTAATCACATATTAGTTTAATTTCACAATATTTACTTGTAAATATTCGAAGAGCCTTATTCTTTCAGTTTTGTACAAACTATCCTGTAGTTTGCCTTATTTTATTACATATTCTTTATAAAAAACCAAATACCACTTTTATTTCTTATTCAAATATTATTTCATACTTGGATCCCCGTTTAAGATTGTTTTCAATTGCAAGGACTCAATCAACTCATAACAATACAGTGTGTCCAGGATTGATGTTACAAGAGGAGGGATGGACTAAAAATTTTTGAATTTTATTTTAAGGTTCTGGGTCCTGCTTGGTCTGAAAAGAATTTTAAGAATATTTTCAGTTTTGAAAACAAGTAGGCCTTGACAGGGAAGCGAAAACTGTTTTATTTTCAGGTAAACTACCCTTTTTGTTCATGATACGGCAAAATTCTATTAAGAAAAGTTGTTCACAATGATAAATTATGGCTCTATACCAAATTTTAGAAAGATATGTCGACTTAGGCAAACCCGTTAATTTTTAGAAAATGGTATTTTATTTTCAGGTAAACTACCCTTTTTGTTTATGATACGGAAAAATTGTATTAAGAAAAGTTGTTCAGAATGATAGATTATGACCTTCTACAAAATTTCAGCACGATCTGTTGACTTATATTAAACTGTCATTTTTTATAAATTCAATTTTTTTAATCTAAAAAACGGTTTAATCTAAATCCACAGATCTTTCTGAAATTATGTATAGGGCCGTAATTTATCATTCTAAATAACTTTTCTTAATAAACTTTTGCGGTATCATGAACAAAAGGGTAGTTTACTGAGAATAAAATACAATTATCTAAAAAATAACGGTTTTTTATAAGTCGACAGATTTTTATGAAATTTTGTATAGGGCCATAATTTATCATGAACAACTTTTCTTAATAAAATTTGGCCCTATCATAAACACAAAGGGTAGTTTACCTGAAAATAAAACAGTTTTCGCTTCCCTGTCAAGGCCTACTTGTTTTTCAAAAACTGAAAATATTCTTAAAATTCTTTTCCAACCAAGCAGGACCGAACACCATAACCTTAAAATAAAATTCAAACATTTTTAGTCCATCTCACCTCTTGTAACATCAATCCTGGGACACACTGTATAATCGAGTTGTCTTGGTATATAGAGAATCTCATGTTAAATTCAGCATATGCGAAAACTCGATTTTCTGATTGGGTTACACTAAAGACCTAATATTAAGCTTTAGTATTAAAAACTGTATTAAATTCTTCATTTAAAGTTTTATAGGAAATCATTTAACCAAAACTTTTCATAATCAGGTGAAAATAGCGTCTTTCATGGAATCTCTACTAATTGCACCAGAAACAAAACACTACGTCCTTTCTGTCAGTATAGTCATTGTAAAGTAAACTAATTTGTGTTATTATTGCGTTTAATAATAAAATGTCATTGTTCAAATTTCTAATCACATGATGAAAATGTTCGTATTAAAATTTACCATTTTGGGTTTGGCTGTCGTAAAGTTGGCCCGTCCCAAATAGGGGTTTACCTATAGTATAGAAAAATGTAAACAATTGCTGAAAATAGCTAAACAAACATAAGCAAACGCAAAAAAAAAACTATTCCCACTAAGACATGACCAAATTATAATAGTGGTGCTAGTTATAGTATACAGAGGTGTAAACAAACGCTGAAAATAGCTAACCAAACGTAAACAAACGATAAACAAACGATTTCCTTTAAAGTATTACTAAATCTTTGTCTGGGTTTGGCCAACTTCACAGACATGCCAGGTGTTATTGTTGGATATGCGCCACTTCTTCGTGTTGCGCTGTTTTCTTCTAGGTTCAACTGTAACTTTACATGAGAAAAGGTAGCTGACTTTGTAAATCTCGTTTGCTGTTTCATTAACTGTAAGACGAATTGCGCATATTGGTAACAGCTGTTTTCCCCTGGCAAAAAGTCTGGTAACACTGATAACTGCTAGTTTTAAGTTGATTAATTCATCATGGATTTTCCGATTACTTAGTGATACAGGTACATTTTTTATGACAACGTTCAAGCGCTTATCGGGGTTCTGATATGAGTGGTATTCAAGTTTATTCTCCAAATAGTATTTAGTCAGCGAGCGGTAATCGTCAATTGAGTTCACTTTAATTTTCAAATGTTTAGTTTTGTATTCAGTCTTAAATTCACTTTTAGCAATCGTTTTGATGTCTTTTAAAATTTCTTGGTAGTTACTAACATTATGAAGCAAAATAGGTGGAATTTTATTTTTACTGTCGTTTTATGGTGGTTTTTGATCGCTCTATATGATAACGATTCTGTGTGATTAAGTCATCATGAGACCGGAGGTAGCGTTTTTGTACATCACTTAAAGGTGGTGATAACGTATCCGTTTTTATTTTGACGGCTGGATTAGTAGCGCTCTGCCCAGGCGGGAATGGGCTTTGAACCTGTTTTTTAAATTAAAATTTAAATTTTTGAAACGAAACTAGTTCAAAAACTCAAGTTAAATAGCTGGCGATTTATCGCCAGACAGCGTTCTTGGCCTCTTGTTATCGTAGTGCAAACTTGACACACCAGCACTCAACAAGATCTCAAGCGCAACAATGAAAATTTAAAAATTCAAGAAAAATTCTAAAATTTTAATTTGAGTCACAATAGCATTTCAAGTCTAGGCTATTAGAAGTACGTAACTTGTTTAAAACGTTAATGTTTCTAGTATTTATTGAACTTTGAAACCGTTTTACATATGATAAATTTTTTGCATATCGACTTAATTCATCACCATTAAAGTTTCTCGGAGAGTCTGTTACGGTATAAATTCATCAGTTTGACAAAGATCAAAATTATTGTCCAAAATCGGGTACAAACTACAGGGTTCGCCGGTTTTCCCTAGAAAACACAGATCTTAATGTGCTGGAGCAGATTTCGTTGCTCCGGTTACGCGCACTTAACTCAGTCGGGAAGGCGTGGTTCGAAGACTTAAATGAAAAACCGACGGGGTACTTACCCTAAGCTTGCTTAAAAGAATTGCCAAAAGGACGCCACTTGCTTTTAAAAAGGGGGTTGCTTACGTGAATACGAAGCTATGAGGAGGCTCTCGCCTCGCTGTCCAAGCATCCACCGAGTCTTCAGGAAGAACACCAAGAGTGGCCATAAACAAATGACTTACCTTAAGGCCCACCCTTGCTAAATAGTAACAAAAAGCACACTAATACTGGCCCAAATTCTGGGGGCTTGCTTATCAAAAAGGCGTACTTTCAGCTTTACAATGCAAATTACACTCGGCCTTTGCCACACTGGATTAAATGATGACCCAGAAGGGGTCCAGAACTCAACAAATAATCAAATTGACTTTAATGGATTTATTAATTAGGGAATTAAAGTTTACACAAATCTTTACATTAATAAAAATCACCCGGAGGCGAATTTAAGCTTAATAAAACGAAAAGACACATCCTATATGAACATGAAAGGGATCCCACGCAAAGTTACCCTATGGTCTAAATATATGGTTACACAACGGACAAAACGAAATAGCTTACAGGGGTGAGGCCCCTGATTGGCAATAAACAAAGCAAAACATGGGCTTACGTTTAAATAACGTGCGCAATCTTTACGAACTCTTGAAGAACACACACAATTATAGACGCACATTAATTAGGCACAATTGGAGTAATACATAGCTCCTACCTGATAGCTGTAAGTACGTCGTTAGTTTCGGCTATAACCTCGTCCTCGGGGAAGCTTGGAAGGCGTTGCAGAAGTGCAGAAAGGGCTGGAACCGGACCTGGCAGTGGCTTAACGCCGACCGGCACTCAAAAGGATGCGGGCCTCGCACTGGGATGAAATGGCACAACGAAATCGGAGTTTTCACAGATGCAACCAGAGCACTACGATGATGACACGCGGTGGGCCTCACTTCGATTACGATTTACTCAACGTTGGTAATTTAAAAATGCAGTATGCAAATGGTTTTTCCCCACAAAGGCACGGGAAACCGTTAATCACAAGCTTAGAGATGCCGTCTCAAATCGGGTCTGCAAATGATGCAAAATTCTTCCCCTGGGAAGAAAAAAAACTGAAGGAGACGAATCGGCTTACTTTTACCAACGCTAACTGAAATAATTGCCCACCGCGCGTGTTTTCCTTAATACTCAGCAGGAGTCAACAGCCGTCCCAAAGGTTTAAGCGGAACTCACTTAAAAATCCAACGCCACGTAAAGCACACAGAATCCCTTAACAAAGATTTTCCCCCGGTGTAACAATGCTTGTTACACCGGGGGGCGCGAAAATTGCACACACTGAACTGCTTGAAGACTCGCTGCTAATTAATTCGAAGTTTAGAAGCGAAACAATAATTACCCCTCCGGGCCGGAATAATGCATCTCACTCTAACAGTGTTGCCAAACAAGGAAGCATTCCTGCGTAGGTTTTAAAGAAAGGCAAGAGGGGCTTTGAACAAGCGAGATGGACGTTGAAGCTTCTAGAAGAAATTCCTGCTGCCGCAACGAATCTCATGGTGTTGAATTACAAAGATTACTTTTCCAGAACTTCCAGTCGTTGTTGACAAGAAACACAAAATTTCAAGGCCTAATAAGGAGAACAAAGAACGACTTTGCTTATACTTCGGGGAAAAGAATATAACCAGCAACAACTGTGATAAACTAAGCGGCCGTTGAATTTAATCACAGGAAATCTTAAGCTACGCTGCCTCAATATATTGTTACTGAATGCAAACAGTTTGTTTTGAATTTAAAAAGAGAACGCTTACGGGACGAATTCTACGGAACGTGAACGCATTATTGTTTGGGCCAAATTATATTTAAAATGTAGCTTTAAGATCCAGGGTTGAACTTTAGGCAGGGCAGTCTTCAGAAATTTTTAAATCGAATAATTTCAGCTTAAATGCACTAATAACACCCAATCGTGGAATTGATAACAAGGATAGCTTAATGACGTCAAAATCACTTAACAAGTCGAAAATGTTGTTTTGAAAATATTGTTATGGTCTTGCTACAGGGGTTTAAAATCGGATTAATAAGGTTAAGAGAATACAGTATTAAAAATTACAAAGATGAAGTTAAGTATGAAATGGATGTCAAAATTATTAAAATATATTTGGTAAAGAATTGAAATAGAATTTAAAATTCAATTGAATGAAGCTACATAAGAAACAGTAGGATTTTAACATAATTTAAATTATCTGACATGAAAAGAAGAATACATGGCAAATACTTTTTCGAGATATACGATTTAACATACTGGGTATTAGACAAATATAATAACGTGTTGGACTCTGATTTATTATTATTTATGAGTAAGTAAAAAGAATTTGATATAAAAACATGTAATACAGCTTGTATGCGGTTAAAATTATGAAAATAAACCCGTTATGAAAGATTTAAAAAGCTGTTTGAAATATAGAAGGGTTATAAATTAAACTAAAATTGGCGTGGTGTAAATAAAAAGTAAACTTCAAAATACTAAAAGATGTGAAGAAGAAGAGGATTAAAATAAATGGATGTGGTGAGAACGCCTAAGTAATACAGTTATAATCTACAAAAGCAAATTTCTGGAAGGGGATGCTGAACTGAGTTTATTGTCAAATTACATTGCATCATCTGAATTGGGTAACAAAGAATGGTTTTTATTGGAAGTGGTTTACATCAAGATTGTTAACAGAGTGAGCGATTTATGAGATGGATAGGAGGTTTTCATCTAAAGGAATACTAATTCGACAACCTTGTCATTGAAGTGACATATTATAACTTGCAACTAGTCGAGGTTTGTGATACTAGGTCGTCGGAAGCTTGAGGATTTTGGCAGGACGACGTGGATGGTGTTTGGCTGCTGGCAGTGCTACTAGAGAGGGTTGGTAGGTGCCTTGTCGTCTTTGAGGATCCAGGTTTTTTTGGCGGAGTTCGTGCAGGAATTGGCTTGGAAGTTGGGAGATCTTGGTGAGATTGCAGGATGCATTGGGATTGGTAGATGAAAGTGTGAAGTCAAATAACAGGTGACATAATACAGGTATTTAAATAAAAACTGAAACAAAATATAGAAAAAGTAAAGTGAGATAATTTGAATGAAGGGAGTACTTACCATTTGATATTGTTGAATGACATAAATGTAACGAGAAAGTATTTGTAATTAATTTTGCACTAAAATAATTTGTCATAAAATAAGAAAATCAAATTTCAGAATAGAAGCGGTCTAGATTATAAGGAATCCGACCTGTGTTTCAGTCAAATGTTTTGCTACCGGAGTTAGCAGTTTAATAATCTTGACAATCCATAATTATAAAAGGGCAAATGAGTTAATTAAAATTCAATTTTAAAAAATGATTGAGAATAAACTAAAGTTTAAGTAAATTATAACATAACACAGGCGTTCTAATGTAGAAGAGTCACTACAATATATTTGAAATGGAAAATAAGCTAAATCTGATTATTTCAACTACATAATAAAAATTTTGTAAAGTGCTTTATTTAGAACTTCTCTCGAAAGTGGAAGTTTTGAAACTAAACACTTTTTAAATATCAAAGATGTTTACCCTGTATATGTTGTGTCCAAAATATGCTATTTTTGTCAAGGGTAAAAACTTGAGCTATGTGCAAAATATTACTTTTACGTTCTCGAGTTAAAGCAAAAATAGGCCAAAATAGTTTTTAAGGTTTTCACCCTGTATATATCTGACCGAAACTATATTCAGTTTTTAGCCACATAGACATATAATCTGCCTGCAAACTATCATTTTCCTTCAATAAATAGTTTTTAAGCTATACCGCCATCAGACGGACGGACCGACAGAATTGAGAAAACATGTTTTTCGTCATCTAGAAACTTTGTAACATGGAAATCTGAAGAAATTTAAAAAGGTGATTTTTTTACAATTACAATACTTCTTTAGCATTCGGTGAGAGAAGTAAAATGAAGCTAACCTAAATTTTAACTCAAAACAATGGGTAAAAAGTATTTTAGACAAATTATTTATTTGTCGATAAACATTTTAACAGTAAATTACCGAAAGTAAATTCTTCGTCAACAAAACGTTAATTGAAACCTCATCTTGACAGATAAGTACAATAACATGCAAAAATCGTAATTATGTTGAACGACTATCGTCAAACTCTTCGCCCTAATATGAAAGTTTAATATTTTATACTTTGATTTTTGCATACACTGCCTTAACGATGTTTATATTGGGAATTATTAATTTCATTAATAAAAACAGCTAAATGTAGTTATTGGAAATACAAAATATTACTTCCCTCGCCTAAGGCCAAGAAAATATTTAAATCGTGAAAAAATCACCCTACCGAGTTTTCTTCAGATATTTACGTTTCAGGGTCCCTAGATGACGAAAAACCTGTTTTCTCAATTTAGTCTGTTGGCCGTATAGCTCAAAAACTATTTGCGGATTAGATGTCTACCTGTATCGAAACCGAATATACTTTCGGTCAAATATATACAGGGTGAGCACGTTAAAAATATAATGTTGTTTATTTTTGCTTGAACGTGAGGACTAACAGTTACATAAAAGTAATATTTCGCACATAGCATCATAATAGCTATTTATACAACAAGTGCTTAAAGTCGACGTTTATGCACGAGACATGAAAATTATGAAATGAAGCCGAAGGCTGAGTTTCATAACATGTCTCTTGCATAAACGACTTTTAGCACGCGTTGCATACAAAATTTTATCTACTCCAGTGGGATAAGTAACGCATTACGTCACTCATTTGACACTATTTCAGTTAGGTAATGAAGCTCATTACACCACTCAGTTATGTAACTGAGTTGTGTAATGACTTCATTACGTAACTGAAATAGTGTCAAATGAATGACATAATGACAATTGCCTACTAAAATATTTTTGAAAATGACAGATCTGACATTTCTCTTAATGCACTTTTCTCAATTTTAGGCAGTCGTAGATAAAATTTTGTACAATACATGTGTGATAATGCAACATTAATATACTTGTGTGCTTACATAACTCGTGCTACGCACTCGTTTGTAACTTACACACACGTATATTAATGATGCGGTTATCCCACTTGTATAGTAAATAACTATTATCTACGACCTTAATTTTACTGTTATTAATCCATAAATATCGGTTTAACAAAGGTTTGCATCTACGACAGTTAGAATTTATGTTATAATAAACAGTAGCCCTTGCCGCGCGAGCGAATGTTTTCGAAGCCAGAACTGTCAAGGTCAGTTACGAAAGGTAATTATTAACACTACACATCTGACTGTAGTCATTACATAACGCTTTAATGATTTCAAAAACACCTTACCTGTAACGCAAGAAGTAGCTAGAATAACTTTACAACCTCACTTCCAGTTCGAAATTGTAGTTTTATAATCTCACTTCATTTTTAGCACATGGGCTAAAAGTAAACAGCTGATTTCTTTAAACACGCTAAATTATAAAACGTCACTTTTAGTGAAAAAAGCTGGGGCTAAAAGGCCTACTTTTAGTGGTGGTCGTAGATAAAAAGTTTTAATTCTTTTTACCTACCTCGTCTAAAAGATGAAGAAAGTATTGCAATCGTGAAAAAATCGTTTTCCGAGGTTACTTCAGATCTTCACGTTGTAGAGTTCCTAGATGACAAAAACCAGGTTTTTTAAATTTCGCCTGTCTGTTTGTCCGTCTGTTTATCTATTGGCGGTATAGCACAAAAACTATTTGTTGGCGGAAGACGATATTTTCGATGCGGATTATACCAGGTGTCCCACGGAGTACGAGTCATAGAGTGACTGCTATGTAAAAATACTCAAACGATGAACGATACCTGCGCATACTTTTGTAGCTCATAGTGTCTCGTATTTTGATTTGGTGGTCCACGCCAATTGAAATTTTGAAGTTTGTTTCATTTTGTTATCATCGATTGTAACCGGATATTAATTTAGAATTCATAATGGATTACGTCTGTAATTAATAATGCAATAATTGTGATTTTTTTTTCACGAAAATATGGGATTTTTATTTAGTAGTATTGAAGATTGGTTAATATAAATTTTATATCAAGATTCCTCATATAAGTCACAGCGTTACTTGATCCTTTGTATTTTTTAACATGACAGTCGCCCGATGGCTCGTACTGCGTGGCACACCCAGTAAGTCTACCTGAGTCGAAACCGCATATACTTTCGGCCATATACATATTTGTTTTGTCATATTTTCAATATTTTTGTTTAAAAACTGTCACTAGCTAGGGAAGTTCCGAGTATAGCCCTTCACAAATTTTTTGTTAGTAAAGGCTTCTGTACTATTTGCGGTTTTTATGGTTAAACGAAGTGTCAGTATTAAAATCAAACTTCGGCTTAATCGCGTCATTTTATTTGTGTTAGTAGCGTGTGAATCTTTACAAGGCACACAAGTTTTAGTCCCTGTTATTATAATTTCTGAATAATTTTTCTTAGGTAATTCAAATAAATTGATTCTGAAGATTTACCTCCCTCTTCTTTACTTAATAGAATAGTAAACTCTATCAAGTAGTCAATTACTTCGTTTTCGATAACTGTCTTGTGCGTCCATGTAGATCCACTTGGGCAAACTAAAGACGTATACTCAAACTGCGCAGATCTGTTGACAGAAAGTGTTAGTCGATCGTTGTAAAATAGGTTTTATATCTCACTCATTTGCTGTTAAGTTACGATTAGTCATCATCATCATCCACATGTTCGTGTAGTTGAAAAGGTTTCTGTCTGCCTTTACCGAAGGACAAATTGTTACTGCCGGAAATGGAATATCAAAAACGAAAGTTTGACTAGTTGCAAATGTAATAATTACTGGCAGATTAATCCATTTATTGTAAATTCGCCATATTAAAGCAATGCAAGTGTATAGGGATACTACAAGGAATACAAACCAACATAATCTGCAATATAATACGTTTAAATTAGTATATTTAAATTCAAGTAAATCATATACTGTTTGAGGCTTTCGCGGTTACTCAAATTATTCTTCTTAACATAGAATTTCGGCTTAGACCGCGAGTGATACGTGAAGCCATAGAAATATAAAAGCATCCAAATAATATAAACAGGAAAGATCGCTTGAAGCTTAGTAAAACGTGGACTCCAGTGATACACGATCTAAAGCATTACAACCACTGTGCTTCATACGGCCACGCCCCACGGATTACGTTGCACTCGAACGACCAATCAGCGTTACGCCACTCCGCGCGCTTGGCACAGAGGACTATAAATAGCTCCACACCGACCTTCAGTTCTTAGTGCGACTTTCACTCTAATGATGCAAGCTGCAAGATCTTGCGAAACCTTAGTGAATATTGATGCCAAATCTGCCTAAGTATCCTCGTTACTCAAGATACTCAAACAACGCGAGCATCCAGAGATCATGGTCATCGCGCGGGTTTTTTCTCGAGATCAAAATGTGTAAGGCACATTAAGCCAGAGAATGCTGAGTGTTCATCTACAAATCCTACGCGGTCTAAGCCGAAATTCTGTGTTAAAAAGAATAATTAAAGTAAGTCAAGTGCACATTTGAACGCTGCAGTTAAATATCGTAAATTAGTTATTATAATTTGAAATCTCAGGAACCAAAATATTTTAGGCGCATGATCAAATGCAGCTGTATTAATATTGATATTGCTATAATTACTGCAATAAAAAATTGTGATCTATTATATTATTATATCTTGCATTAGGTGCATATATCAATTTTTAGAGAGCGTACTTACTTTTCAATCCAAGGTCGTCTCCTCTCCGTTAACAACTTTAAACCATGAATACTTGTATTCTCTGAGTATTCAGCGAAGTAGTAATTGACGTTTTGCAGAAAACTTGGATGTTTGTTTTTTTCGATAATGTCATCTTTTGCTGCATTTTTATGTATTTGTTTAGCTTCTGGTGCTACACATAATTTTCTTTTAGGCTGAGTTTGTACATGTCCCTGGTTATTTACTGCAGCCATCCTTTTTGAGCGTTGCCTGATAACTGAATTTGTACACACCTTTAGCATGCTACCTGGGGAAATTAATAGAGTGGTATTTAATGTAAGGTCGATACGCTGTTATAACTGCAATTGGGTGCAAGCTAGTTTAGTAAGGGTTCATATAAGTTCTCTTACGTTAATTTCATCTATACAGAAAATAAAAAAGGAATGGGTGTTATAAACTTCTAGGCTTGGTGGAAGTACAAAAGCTCCGCTATTAATATTTAGTAGCAAGCTATATGGATCAAGAGTTGGGTAAAAACAATTGGAACGATTGAAAGCTCTGTTAGTTGACAGTTACTATCTATATCCGTTAAATGTTTCAATTTGTTGTTCCATAGTGATCAATTTTCAAAATTAGTTGGATGAGTATTTAAATATAGTTAAAATGAATAGTCCATGAACTGCTCGTAGAGCTATGATTTTATGCGATTACAAAAGACAGTTAAGTTATAAGCAAATTCATGCAAATTTAGTGACAAGTTTTGGCGATACTGTTCAGTTTCTATGTGAACGAGTACTGTTAGAATTAGCAGCACGACAGGGCACACCTGCGATGCGACTATTCAAATCGAAATATCATGTATAGGGAGATCCAGGAAGAACAAACGATTGAATCCTCCGCAGTGAATAATATTTTACGTAAACATCTTGGCGTCAGAAAGCTAGCTAGCAGTTGAATACTCCATTTGTTGCCTACAAAACAAAATAGGCTCGTTTCGACTAGTGCAAATTTATGTCACACAATTGTAATATTTTTCAATAGTAACTATGGAAACGTATTGTCAGCTAAATAATCCCAATTGTGTACGTCGTTTTTCTTGAAAAATGTGTTGCTTAGTTTTAGTTCGCGGAAAGTAGAGAACTGTCGTAATTCCTGTTCATTATTATTTATTGTGTTTTTTCCATATGTGCCTACAGCCCTTGCGATGGGATGATCTCCTACTCTTGTATTTAGGTCGACATTTATTATCAGGTGGTATGTCTTTATGAATTTATCTACCACTTTCTGCACCTGTTATAATAATAATAAATTTCTTTATTCTCCCGCAATAATCAACAAATAACTATAGAAAAAAACACAACAATCATGTATAGAACCGTAGACGTTGCTAATTAAAAGCAGAGACCCAGAGGGCGAGGTTCAGATGAGCAATTGCTATTCCTCAATTAATTAAATTTATAAAAGTATCTGCCTACTCTAACTTACAAACTAATTTATGTGATGTCTATATACACCAAAAGTTTACACTTTAGTAATGCATCACTATCGAACTCGATATGCATATATGAAACGCAAACAATAATGAAAATCTAGTTATTACACTGTTTCTCAAACAATTCCAAGCGCAATGTAGCCCATTTTTTTTAAGTGAAGATTCTTATACGTATTTGAACGTCTATTACACATAATATATATTTGAAAGGAAAATGATCGCTCATATAGAACCGAAGAGTGGAGAGGTGGCGAGATAAGACCTCTAAATCTTGTTGAGATATTATGTACATCAGTTCGGGAGCTTTAGTTGTAAAAATTCGATGAAAAAGACTTTGAAATTGTAATAATCTACGGTTTTTCATAGTCACCCAACCAACATCAGCAAGTTTATGAGTTATATGCTCATATTTTCTGATACCATAATATTATATTGTTATGATACACAAAGATCAGTTGTTAAATAAAATTAAAATAAATAAATTTGGTAGATTAATACAATCAAATTAGAAATTTTTTGAAAAAGATTGTTTGTTTAGTCGAATTTGAGTAAGGGAAGTTAAATTTGAGACAATTGACAATTTATTTTAAAAAATAATAGCAATTGAGTATTCAATCAAGGTGGTGGAAGTTAATATTGAAAAATAAGCTAATGTTACATGTGACAAATATGCTTCCTATTAGAAAATAGAATGTAGTAGGTATAACAGATATTATTAAACTTTAAAAGAGTGTATTAATAATTGTAACTAGCATAAAGTAACTTTGTTTAAAAGAAAGTAAAAATAACAAACTTAAAAGGTAGATGTGTTTTGAAAAATTTATTTCAAATTAAATGAAAAACTAGAAATTTAGCCTTTATTTGTGTTGCTGATTTGGTCTAATACAAATAAAAAGGTGTTAACAAATCTGCGAGGTGAAAATAAGTGGAAATATAATTATGAAGTAATGCAAGTATACAGTCATTGAATAGAGTATGGAATATGGTTTAAATAGATACAACTAAGAAGAAAATAATAATATTTAAATGGAATTGGATTATTTAATACACACAAGGAATAATTTATATTAATTACAGGGTTTGGTGATTGTACGGAGAACGAGTCGATCATTTGAAGGGAGTTGCCTATGTAACTGATTGATTTGGACTGTTCTATTTGGTTGATTACTACAAAGTAGGAGCTGGGGAAAATAGAAGATTAGTTTGGGTATCATCTGTAAGTGGGAACTTACCAGGAAGCTGTTAGGTTGACAGTAGCGTGCAAGAGTGCAAGGAACAGGACCATATCTGCAAGCAGCCAGGGTTTTGACAGGTTGGAGTTTGTTAAACGGTTGACGGAGCATCGAGGCTGGTCTGTCGATGAGCTGAGCTGTGAACGTCGGGAGCAGTAGTGTTTTGAGGTGACTAGCAGTGAAACTAAGAGGAATTCAGGTTGGTCTTAATTAGTCCTATAGAAGCATATTGAATAAAAGACAATTAAACGAGTGAAAAATATAACACAGTACTTACTTTAGTGAATTGAGCCAATGATTTGTGAGTAGAAAGAATATTTGTCATTTTTGGTTTGAATATTGTTTGATTACTGTTTAAAATCAAGCTGACAGTTAGTGTCAGTCAAGATTGAAAGTTATTATAAAAATAAAATATTAAAGAACAAACAACTAGATTAACTGACCATCCCTTTTAAGAGTCTCAAATGCAATACATTTATTAAACAAAATAAAATTTAAAATTCAAATTAAATCAATCAATTTGAAAGAAAATAGTAGAGGTAATATTACGTAATTAAATAAAAGGCGTCTCAACGTAATAAGCCACAGCATATTAACGGCGCCCAACGTGGGGCTTATTGTAATTGTGATTATTAGTTAGTTTTTAAGCTATATTTTGGGGCGAATTAACTGTGGGGATTGATTGTAAATGATAAATCAAGTTTATAGTCAGTGTGTTTATTATTAATAGTGAATTAAGAGAGAGGACTAAAAAAAGCAATCATAATTTAAAACGTATCATAATTGATTTCTTTTGAGATTGATAAAATAGCAGAACAGGACCATCAATAATAATAAATAAAGTATCGTATAAAGGTTAAATTTGTGAACAAAACACAAAGATCTACAATTTCATATAAAGCTTTTTAATAAAATTAAATACATTTTGAAAATTTAAACTAAAAATATGGCAGACAACATGGTTACGAGGAAAAGTAAAAGAACGGAAGAAGGACAAGAAGAGATGGAAGCAGTGCCGAGCAGTGCAGAGGTAAAAATAGAGGAAGTACAGCAAGAGGTAAGAATACAAGGTGACCAGGTAAGAGTACAAGTAGAAGAACAGAAAACAAGTAGAGATGAGCAGCTAGAGCAGTTAATGGTAATGATGCAACAAATGTGGAAAGAAGCAGCAGAGTCGACGAGAGATTTACAACAATCAAATAAGAAAGATCTGCATAAAAAATTACAGAATTTAGAGGGAAGGCAGAGAAAAGGGAAAACATATTGCAGGTTTCGATACAAAATACTGCTGAGAAGTTAATAGAAACTGAGAAGAAAGCAGAAGAAAGAGAAAGCAGATTACAGAAATCTATTGAGGAAAAGGCAGATTAAAGTAAGAAGGATGCTGAGGAAAGGGAGAACAGATTAAAGCAGGATGCTGAGGAAAAAGAATGCAGATTACAAGCAGCTATACAGAAAACTGCAGAAAAGTTGCAAGAACAAAAAGCCCAGGCAGAAAAGATGGAAGAGTCAATGAAGGAGCTAAAAGAAGAATTTTATAAGGTGCAACTTGAGAATAAACAAGAACTGCAAGAACAAATAAATAATATTTGTGTAGCATTAGAAAGCTATAAAGATTACGTTAAGAATGATGTGAGAAGAGAAAGGCAGGAAGAACACAAACAGCTAGAGGAAAATTTAACATAAATCATGGAAGACAAGTTAGAAAAGAATAAAGAAGAGTTGGAAGGAAAAGTAGAGGGGATAAGTCAAATATAGAAGATGGAATAAAAAGACAGAATGAGGATGTGTATGGCAAAGTTGATCTAATTGATAAAAAGGTAGATCAAATCAGAATGGAGATGCAAGGAAAAATTGATAACAACGTAAGGAAAGTTAATTTGTTAACTGAAAATAAGAGGTAGAAGACAAATTAAAGAGAATACAAGGTGGCACGGAAATTTTAAATGGGAGTCAAAGAGGAAATTACATGGGGGTACAAGCAGATATGTTACCCATTTTTGAAGAAAGATTAGGAGAACAACCGATGACATATCTAGTGAAATTAGATGATATTATGAAGTCAGTATTTGATGAAAATAAAAGATTGCAAATAATTAACATGACCTTAAAAAGTCATGCAGATGTTTGACATAGTATCATAAAATTCAAATATACAAATTATTATGAAGAATTTAGGAAGAGATTCATGGACCAGTATTGGAGTAATGCACATCAAGCTCGAGTTAGAACTCAGTTAACAACTGGTCGATATTTGGAAAGAGGTAGCACGCGTGAAATGTATTGTTAAGCCATTTTGCAGCCTTCAGTATTAGAGTTGATCATTTAAGCTTTCAGTACAGCCTGTCTGTATTTCAAATCCGTTGACAGCATTTTTAACTTCTCATCACATATTCTAACAATTTTTGAATTCGAACACCCTGTATATTGGCACAGCTGTCGCGTTTTCGTCGTTTTAGGCCACCCTTTATAAAACACGTGCTCGTTAAGCGCGGGAAAAACTGGTTACGGCCGCCTAAGGCTACGCCTCGCCATTGGCTGTCGAGAGTCACCTGATGACACGCTTGCTTCCCGCGAGTTTTTCTAACGGTCGCTTTGGGGATTCAGCACCGAGACGTCGAGCGAACCAGTAGCAAACAGTTAGAGTTCGTGCGACGCTCCCGCGGTTGTCGCGGGGGCGTCGGCATTCCGTTCGTGCTGTTACAGCAAGTTGTTTGTAAAACTGTGTTTGCCTTTAGAGAGTGAGTTCGCAGAGAGCGGTTGACTGTAACGCACGCAGCGTTGGGTGTTGAGTATTGTTGATTACGTGGGTGTTTGGTGCATTCCGATGGCCTCGTTCTGCATCGTCGAATAAGGGTTACCCTTCTTTCCGGCTAAATCGGGCATTACACTGGCAGAACGGGTGGAGATTCCTCGATTTAACGTCGCTTCGGGCTCATGTGCGAGTCCCATCCCAACTGACGCCATTCCATGGCGAATCCCGGCCCATTATGCTCACGTACCGCCCCCGCATTCAAAACTAGGGCCCTGTCGAAGGCATCGCCAGGTAGCCTTCCACGCTTCGCTCAAGAGACGTCAGAGACACAGGTATCGTTGTAAATAATTGTGTAACCTATTAACTATCCTTCATGCGACCTGAACTTAACTCGTGTATGTGCTAACGTTATTGTGCATGACTCACTGCCCGCAGAAAGACTGGACTGTCATTTATGTGGTTTAAAGCCAAGCTAATTTACTAAATTGCTGCATCTCTGATCGCCGTTGGTGTGACTAATGCGCCGATATTTATGTGACTAAATCTTGCCGCTATTGCTGTAAATTCATGTACTTCGGCCGCTGGTATTCAAAATTAAACATTTGCTTTGTGTATGACCTAAATTTGCGATATAGTTGCTACAAAATTCATGTACTTCGGACGCTTGTATTCGTAATTAAGCCTTTGCTTTATGCGTAGCCTAATTAAGCGAAGCTATTGCTGTCAATTCATGGACTTTGGCAGCTCTTTTTCGTAATTAAACATTTGCTTTGTGTATAGCATAACCTTGCGATACAGTCGCTGTAAATCAATGTGCTTTGGCCGCTTTTATTCTTAATTAGTCAATAACCTTTTGTAGTTCGCTTAACGGGCAAACCAAGGCCGGTTGTATGTGTTGACCATTTTATGTGTATTAGAAGTAACGCGCCACTCCAGCTGGGGCCATAAATTAAGGCCTAGAGTAATTTCGGTAACGTGTTTGTTGCCCCTTTGTAACGTCAGACAATAGATGTATATTTGAATAAGGGACTTATTATTGTGTTCGATCTGTGCATGCTCTTTCCAGGTTAAGCATCTTAGTGTAACGATTGATGTACGACGAAGCTTGAACGTTAGAGCGTTGCAGGTAGGTCTGGCGACGCCGCCGCAGTGGCAGCGAGTACCGACATAGTAATTCAAGTATTCCATTCCCGAACTTGTAATCCCAGCTCGACAGCTCTCGAGTACCTTCCTGACATAGTACCCTGTGTACTTCTCGTCCCGTCTAACCGTCCAGGTCCGGTGAGACGGTTATGTTTAAAGACAGACTTGGTGGCGCCCTATATACTTTTATTGTTATTTACTGCCCATCTGGCCGTTGCCCTTAGGTGATCTCGTAAAGGACCTTCCCTTGCTGCACTAAATGCTTAGCCGGCATTATCTTGTTGCGACATGGGCAGCGGCCTAGGTGAATCTTCCGTACCAATTTTGTAGAATATTGCCCGCGCCGGCCGTTTAGTTGTTGTAGTGCCGGTGCGGTGTCGTAAAGACCGTAACAGTATGTAATACATAAGTTTAATAGGGCACAGCATCTGACACCAAAATTAGCCGAGGAAGAGATAACTTAACATTTATCTCGACATTTGGAAGGGGAAATAACAAGAGCTGTAGCGGTCCAAAACATTAAAACAATGAAAGACTTTTTAGAAATAGTCAAGAATTATGATATGGCAATTGGTAATAATAATATGAGTTATAACAGAAATGAAGGTTCCACTTTTCAAAATTATAGTAAAAGAAAATTTGAGGATTCACAACCAAATAAATTCAATTTAGGCAGAAATAATTTTAAGAACAGGGGAAAGGAATTTTAACTACAATTATGATAGTAATTTAGATAGATGGAGGAATAACCAATTTTATGACAACAATATGAATAGCAACTATAATAATTATAACCGACAGTACAATGACAGATATAATGAGAACAATGAAAGGAAAATATATCATGCAATGATAAATGAGAAAAATCAGGAAAAATCAAAGCAGAAGGAAAATAAGAATAGGTATCCTCAAAGACAATATATTAACACATTATTTAAAAACGAATATGACAGAGGAAGACCGATGCAAGAAAATCGGAGGTTTATGAAGAGTCCTCAGAAGATACAAAAAAACTTCAATTTTAGTTAATTTAAATAAGAACCTCACGTGTTTTAACAATAACTATGAAAATGATGGACAATTTTTACTTGAAGAGGAAGAACAAGAAAATCAAATTTCAACATTACCATTTATAAAAGTGAATTTAAATAATAATGAATATTTAGCATTGATAGATAGTAGTGCGATGGCGTCATTAATAAAGAAAGAGATAATTTTAAATAATTTAGATGTCTTACATAAGAACATAGTTAAAGTGAATAAAATACATTTGCTATCGGCTACTAAAAGAAAAATATCAACGACGAACCGAATGCTGAATGTTAAAATAATTATTAATCAATGCGAAGGTGTTGTTAGATTGTTTATAGTTAAAGGCCTTAGCGTAGATATGGTGTTAGGAATTGACATACTTCAACAAATGAGGATTAATATTAATGGAGCACAAAGGTGTATTCATTTAAAGGGGTTAATTAAATCTTGGAACAGTACCAGAACTGGCTGTCAAGGAGATAAGTGTTGCCAATTAGAGAAAATTGGAGACGCAGTGAAATATAAAGAAGGTATAATAATTAATAATAATGTAATAGAGAGTACAAAGAATAATTATAATTACCTATATAGGGTTATTGTTGAATAAGTTAAAAATAGGTGAGAAGAATATACTATTTAAAGGCCGAATATTAGAAATAATTTACAGAAATAAAGAGATTATTAATGAAGAAGTAGGACAAGCACAAAAATACATTCACAGGTTGCAGGTTGATGAATCAAAAAGTTTTAATAGAAAATCTTATCCTATTCCTTTTGCATTAAGAGGACAAGTTAAGAAGAAAATACAGAAAATGGTAAAAGATGGAGTAATAGAATCTTCTAAAAGTAATTTTATTAATCCTTTAGTAGTTGTTAAGAAACGTGATGGTTCGCTTCGTTTATGTTTGGATGCACGCAGAATTAATCAAATAACAAAGCCACAATATGAATCTCCACAAACGATTGATGGATTGTTAAGTAGAATTTGGGATAAAAAGATACTTACAAAGTTAGATTTAAAGAATTCGTTTTGGCTTATTCCATTACATGAAAAGTCCTGGAAGTATACAGATCTCAGTATTGATGGGGAGATTTTTCAATTTAAAGTGGTACCATTTGGTCTTTCAACATCATGTGCTGCACTGGTGAGAGCAATGCAGAAGATATTAAACCAATTTGAAGCCTTTTGTGTGCATTATATAGATGATATCTTATTGTTTTCTGAAAACAAACAACAACATTTAAAGCAATTAGCAATTGTAATAGAAATATTAAATAAAAATGGATTAAAATTGAATCTTTCAAAATGTGAATTTAGGCAAGAAAAAGTAACATACCTGGGATATGAAATAAGTAAAAATGGAGTCACTATAAATGAAAAACGTCTTGAGGAAATTAAGAATTTACCTCGTCCAAAGAATTTAAAGAAGTTAAGAGGGTTATTAGGTGTTTCCAATTACTATAAAGGGTTTATAAATAACTACTCAGAGTTGACGTTACCTTTGGTACAGTTATTAAGAAAGAAATTTAAATGGATATGGAACGAAGAACGAGAAAAATCATTGAATACAATCAAGCAGAAGTTTCATGAAGGATTATTATTAAAATATCCGAACTTTAAAGAAAAGTTTGTACTTCGTACGGACGCTTCTGAACAAGCAATTGCAGCAGAGTTAATACAAATACTAGATGGGATAGAAGTACCAATATGTTTTATTTCAAGAATATTAAAAGGGTATGAAATTAGATACACCATAGCTGAGAAAGACATGTTGGCGATCATATTTGCAATTAACAAACTTAAATTTTATTTAACGGAAAACAAATTCGATATTGAAACGGATAATTCAGCAATTTCGTTTTTGAAAAATATTTTTTTTTATAATGATAGGTTATACAGATGGGCATTGTACTTACAACAATATGAATTTGATACTAAACATAGGTCAGGAAGTTCAAATGTAGTTGCAGATTTCTTAAGTAGAAAAGATGTACCGAACTATGAAAAACCAAAACAAATCTTAATTGGTATTGAGAAAATTTATGAGGAAGGAAGGTTGTCAAAACAAGAAATTTTAAATAAGTACACGTTAGAAGAGATTCAAAACTTAAGAAATTTAGTATTGCAAAGTCAAGATAATAATTATAAAAGGTATCAAATTAAAGAAAACTTGTTGGTAAAGGTGATGGAAAATAAAGAATTAATGGTTTTAAGTAGGGAAGACATGTTAGAAGTTTTTGAGGAAATTCATACAATATTTGGACATTGTGGGACAAGAAAAACTTGGTTAATGTTTCGTGAATGTTTTTATAGAAAAAAATACATTCAATTAATTAAAAAATGTATTCAGACTTGCCAAAGTTGTCAGTTTGCAAAAGAAAAGAATTTTAAAAATCAGAATATTGTTAAAAGTATTAGGATAAACGAACCGATGGAACTGGTAGCTATTGATTACTTGGGAAATTTAGTTACAGGACAATATGGGTACAAACATATTCTGATTATGGTAGATGCGATTTCGAAATTTATAAAATTATATCCAGCAAAAACTGTAATACTAAACATGTTATTAAATCAATTAAACATTTTGAAAAACAAGTAGGTAAACCAAGAAGAATTTTGGCAGACAATGCAACATATTTTAGAAATACAAGATTAATAAATCATCTGGATAGGAAGGGAATAAAGATTTGTTTTTGCAGCATAAGACATCCTCAAAGTAATATTGCAATAAGGTGCATTAAAGAGGTGATCAAATATTTAAGAATACTAACACATGAAAGTAATAATAAATGGGTACAATATTTGCCAGATGTGGAAAGTTTTATAAATAATGTTTCGAATACAACAACGGAGATTAGTTCAATTACTTTGTGTAAACAAGTAATAGCAGCTGGACCTTGGAGGAAAGAACAAAATAATGTTGAAATAATGCAATTGTTAGAAAGAACTAGAAGAAGATTAAAGATGATTCACGACATCAGATATGAAGAGAAGCAAAATAAGAAGATATTAAAACGGGTACAATTTAAAATAGGGGATTTAGTATTTGTAAAGAAACTCAGGGTAGCAAACAGGAAGGAAAAGAAATGTGCAAGACTTTTATATGCATATGAAGGACCTTATAAAATACATCAAATATTTAATAATAATAATACATATGAGTTAATAAATGAGAGAGATGGACGAATAACAGGAAGATTCCATATATCAATTATTTATCCAACCATTACATAAATAAGATTATATTATTGTAAAGGTTGTTGTTTGTTTAACAGGTTAAAATGTTACTATGGAGATAGAAATAATTTTTAATTGTTATGAAGTTATATTCAAGAATATTATGAATGGTTATGGATCGTTTTTTATTAAAAGAGAAATTAAGAATATAATTAAAAATAACTGTAGTTTATTTTGAATGTTTTTATTAATTGAGGAATTACGTTATGATACACAAAGGTCAGTTGTTAAATAAAAATTAAAATAAACAAATTTGGTAGATTAATACAATCAAATTAGAAAAGTTTTGAAAAAGATTGTTTATTTAGTTGAATTTGAGTAATGGAAGTTAAATTTGAGACAATTTACAACTTTGAAAAATAATAGCAATTGAGTATTCAATCATGGTGGTGAAAGTTAATATTGAAAAATAAGCTAATGTTACATGTGACACATATGCTTCCTATTAGAAAATAGAATGTAGTAGGTATAACAGATATTATTAAATTTTAAAAGAGTGTATTAATAATTATAACTAGCATAAAGTAATTTTGTTTAAAAAAGAGTAAAAATAACAAACTTAAAAAGTAGATGTGTTTTGAAAAAATTCTTTCAAATTAAATAAAAAAACTGGACATTTTGCCTTTATTTGTGTTGCTGATTTGGTCTAATACAAATAAAAATGTGTTAACAAATCTGCGAGGTAAAATAAGTGGAAATATAATTATGAAGTAATACAAGTATACAGTCATTGCAGAAAGTATGGAATATGGTTTAACTAGATACAAGTAAGAAGAAAATAATAATATTTAAATGGAATTGAATTATTTAATACATACAAGAAATAATTTATATTAATTACTGGATTTGGTGATTGTACGAAGGACGAGTCGATCATTTGGGAGTTGCCGATGTAACTGATTGATTTGGACTGTTCTATTTGGTTGATTACTACAAAGTAGGAGCTGGGGAAAATGGAAGATTAGTTTGGGTACCATCTGTAAGTGGGTACTTACCAGGAAGCTGTTAGGTTGACAGTAGCGTGCAAGAGTGCAAGGAACAGGACCATATCTGCAAGCAGTCAGGGTTTTGACAGGTTGGAGTTTGTTAAACGGTTGACTGAGCGTCGAGGCTGGTCTGTCGATGAGCTGAGCTGTGAACGTCGGGAGCAGTAGTGTTTTGAGGTGACTAGCAGTGAAACTAAAAGTAATTCAGGTTGGTCTTAATTAGTCCTATAGAAGCATATTGAATAAAAGAGAATTAAACGAGTGAAAAATATAACACAGTACTTATTTTAGTGAACTGAGCCAATGATTTGTGAGTAGAAAGAATATTTATCATTTTTGGTTTGATTATTGTTTGATTACTGTTTAAAGTCAAGCTGACAGTTAGTGTCAGCCAATAATTGAAAGTCATTATAAAAATTAAATTTCAAAAAACAAACAACTGGATTAACTAACCACCCCTTTTTAGAGTCTCAAATGCAATACATTTATTAAACAGAATAAAATTTAAAAATCAAATTAAATCAATCAGTTTGAAAGCAAATAGTAGAGGTAATATTACGTAATTAAATAAAAGGCGTCTCAACGTAATAAGCCACTGCAATATAAATCTTAAACAAGCGTTTTGCATTTTTTTAATACGTTCCGTTGTTACCCTGTCAATGGCTGCGGAACAAAAATTAAACTGCGACAAAACAAAGACCTCGCAAAGTCTTTTTAATTGGTTGGCTCAAGTAGGATCGGTGAGGATCAAGTTGTTTCAAATGTTGGTAACCTTGACAAATATATTTGGAAATCTGTTCACGATAGAAAAATGTATTATCAACAAACCCAAACTCTTAGCTTTGGCAATGATTGAAATTCTTACGTTATTAATATGAATGTTCAATAGATGAGATAAATAGCTACATGTATTTTTATTACCAAACAATAATTCTGTTGATTTGTCGGGATTGATTTTAAGTGAAAGTTCATATATACAGGGTGTCCCTAAAATAATGGGACACCGATTAGTCATAGATTTTATGAACATTAAACAAAAATTTCGATAGCCATGCATCTCAAAAATAAAAATCGGTGTCACAACAAACTAAACAAAACAGAATATCACTTAACTTTGAATTCAAGCGAATGAAATAAATGATACATAAATTCAATCTCCTGCTTATAAAGTAAATAATAATTAAATAACTAGTTAATAGTTGTTAAATCGTTCAAGGAAGCCACTTTAGGTATCTTGTTATTAGTTTTGACCAATATGTTTCCATTGCTAGTAAACACATTTTTGTTTCCGTACTTTGAGACAGCTTCTTTAACAATTAGGACGCGTTTATGGGTTAAATCTTCACGTATAATAGTTTTTGAGCCTTTCAGTCGTGTTTTAGCTCGGTAAATAGCAGCTTTTATGCTTCGTCGGCAAAATAACTATAATAGGTCTGTGATTGCCTACCTTGTTCCTCAGGCGGTGACTGCAATCTATACCACTTTCAGTTATCGGAATGTTTAACTTATCACTGCACATTTTCACCACCAGCTGCTCGGTATTTTCTGAAAGACTTTCTGGGATTCCAAATATTCGTAAATTATTTCTTTCTTCTCGAATATTGTTCATGATAATCTAAAAGATCCTCAGCTGTAGCCAATTTTTTTCTCCAGTAAGTCGATCATCTTCTCTCCGTCAGTTGTGACACCAAATGACGCAAATCCTAACCTGCTAAACTCGAATTTGACATTGACGTACAGTGTCAACAACATATTATTCATACGTTGAATTTCCACAGCCCGCTGAGGAACAGTTTTTTTTTTATCTCTCGATATGTATAAACTTATTATAATTGATTTATTATGTGCAGCAGACACACAACACGTCTACTCAGTAGAAGTGACCATTACAGAAATTTGACCATCCCAGAAATAGAACTGTAGAACTGTAGAACTTTTCTATTTTTTCTTTTTCCATGTTCGAAAACATATACTCCTATAATTAGCATATGACCTCTATCTATCTTCAACTTGGTTGTTACTATTCTTTAATTGATATACTCATAGCTTACGATTCTACTTTTCCATTTTTTATTGATCATAATTGCAACTCCGCTACTTAAACGTTTGTTTTGAGGTACTACACTATAGACCATTAAGTAATGATTAGTTTCTTTGGTAATCAATTCCAAGAAAATTAAGCTAGAAACAATAAGGGTTAGGCCTAACATCAGATGAAGAGGAAGAAAAGACTCGTCTGTTCAAAGCAGTACTATCATATATAATGCAACTAGTGGGTTCTTGATTATTAAATAATCATTTATGTTTACACGAGATATATTGTTTAGTAATCACGCGATCCAGAAGGACGAGCGTGATTGCCTAAAACAATATATCGAGTATCACTTATTAGTCAGGAAGGTATGTGATTATCACAGTTGCTATGTACATTATCAGAAGTTAGTACATGTGTAACTATGCATTTTGCCGTTTTTCATTGCTTGATGTTAGAGAGAGTGGTATAATCAGTAATAATACCACGAGACGACTGTGAATTATCAAAAATACTTTTGCTTTCTCACCAAACGAGTTGCTCAGAAACAACACGATCCGAAGGCGAGTGGTGTTTCTACAAAGCAACCCGTTGAGTTTGTAAGCAAAAGTATTTGATAATTCTTAAAGTAGTCGAGTGAGTATTCGATTAGATTATACCATGAATATCAAAAAGAAAATTACACTACAAATTTAATGCTTATCCTAAAAAACTTGTTAGAAATGGCATGACATTGACAGCTGACAGCTCAAAATTGAAAATACCAAAACGATAACACCACGGTGTTTTGACTTATTAATACGTGTTTTGAATAGGGATTTTCTGCATTATGAATGGTATAATCTAAAAAATATATGATAGTATGGTGCCATAGTTTTGTAGCTAATTAACCAAAAGTAGAATCTACTTGCTTTCCTTTCCAAAATACAAAAAAAATGTGTACAAAACATTGTACAAAAGTCTGTAAATATGACCTACAGAGCTAAGAACTTGCTGGTTTATTGTAAGTTTTAGATATGGTACACTAAATAAGCCGTGTAAAATATCGTTAACAACAATAAGATAAAATGTAGGTACTTACCCGACTGGATAATGGTAATTTCTTCTATTGAAATTTTAAAAGTTATATAATTTACTTTTTAATTACATTCTTGTTCGTAACTATTTTTAATGGGAAAGCATGTGTTTTTGTGTCCCCATTTCCGAAATACAGAATTAGAAATTTGCTACTATTCTTCTTATATCAAAAAGTCATAGATTCGGTTAGAAATGGCAAGCAAACTAAAGACTAGTTTCTAGCTTCTGGGAAGTAATTAAGCCTAATTGTTTATTTGCCCTCTGACAGAACCGAGGAATTGTAAACAAGTATTTATGCTAAACACTACTTCTCAGCTGCGTAATATAACAGGTGTGGTAATTTTAAAATGGCGTGTAGCAGTAATGAACAATTATATTTGTTTTTTGACCTTGATCCTTAAAAGATCATATATTTTATTAAAAGAAAAACTACAAAGTTGTACATCAAACATGCATAGATATTTTTTTAAAGTTGAAAGCTTTTGGTTATTTTCAGTCACATGTTTTTTATACTATGTGTTATTTTAGTATTTCACAAAGTGTCTTTAGAACTATATACATATATAAATTAAATTTAAAATTTTTGGTCTTTCTTAATTTTAAAGCAACAGGAGTAGGTAAGTGTTGAGATTCTAGAAGTATTGCGAAAGTTATGGTACTAAATATTATAAGTATTATATATCTATCTATACGTGTAGCATATAAGTTAATAGCAGTTAGGATACAGTTTGCCACTTACAAATCGATATTGTAAATACAAAAATTTGGTGTAATGCCTTTAATATAATATAAATGTATCAGTAGCAATTGCGTTATAATGAAATATTAGTAAAATTCTAGTTTTTCATCAGTGTCCTACTTTCAACTAATACCTTGTGTATTGGTAGAAGAAGATAATTTGTAAATGTTTACAGAACACATAGAGGAACCGAAAGTAATATAATATTTTTATATGTGAGCAACAACAAAATCGTATATTCAAATGAATGTCGTCATATAGTGTCAAACAGCTACGTGGTTGTTTATGGTGTATAATTTAAAAAAAAATATATTCATTACCATACTAGATATAACTTCTTGGCAACATAAATATTATGCAGCTCGAATTTCTAGAAAACACCGACGCGGTTTAAATACAATAATCGTGAACTTTTTTAGCGTTTACCCTTGATTATTGCTCTAACGTAGTGTATAAAAAGTATTACCTCACTCCAGAAATAAAACTAAGCCTTTGATTATATAGATAGCCCAAAGTACCCTCTGGGGATGCTTTTCAGTTACGCCAATTATGGGTACATAATTGTTGTATTCATTCCACTAAAAATAAGGCTGGGCATTTTTTCATATATGACGAACCTATTGCGAATACAAGGAGCAAATAATGTGTTACGTTTTTTACAACATTGCATTGACAATATTCTAAGCCCAAATGTGAAAATTGTTTATTTGTTTAGTGATAACTGTTCCGCTCAGAACAAAAACAATACTTTGGTTAGATTTTTATTTACATTGTGTTATACAGGAACGTTTGATTCAATAGTGCATCGTTTCCCTGAGCCAGGGCACAGCTTTTTGCCATGCAATTGCTACTTTGGTATAATAGAAAAGAAGAAACGCCGTATTGATGGAGTTTTTTTGCCACAAAAATATATGAACATAGTAAAGTCAGCTTCTAAAGCATTTCATGTTATACATGTTAGTCAAATTATGCTGTTTAATTATGTTGATCATTTAAAACATTTTTTTTCTTCAATTCCAAAAGCTAGTTCTAAGCAAAGGTTTTTGATTACCTCGTATAGTATTTTCAAATATTAAAAAAATTCGAACCGTGTTGAATATAGTGCTACTGCTGCTGTTACTGTCACAACTCATTTTACTATGTTGAAAAATAATGCAAATTCTAATTTAAATCTTATACAAAGCTGGTACGAAGTTAATTTGTCTCTAAAAGTTTTGAAATATCAAAATGTTATGCAACTTGCTGAGAAATATGTACCAAAAAATAAAATCCCTGTCTACCAGTGTCTTAAATCAAATAAATCTACATGAGAACATGTGATAACTCTAGTGATTGCTATTAATAAACTGTTTAGGATTTTTTATTTTCTTGTTAAGAATATTTACTAGTGTTTATGTTTCTTTGTTTAGAATATTTACTTGTGTTTATTTTTTCTTTCATCGTTCAAAATATTTAATTTGTTTGTACATTAATAGTAAATGCTAATAAACTCAGTGTTCTACAAAAAAGGTCTTGTGTTACTTATCCCCTTCTTGCATTTAACATAACCTTCATAAAGATAGTAAAAACAAAAGTTGTGACATATCCCATTCTTACACCTTGAATGATTCTTAGGCCATTGCTATCATATTTATAACAATATTTTAGTCTAAAGCAAAGATAATAGGTTGTACTTTAACATCTACACACCATGCTAACTCTAAATAAATTTAAAAAAATAGAAACTTATTTTTCCTCTCCTGCAAAATTTACATATTGCTACTTATCACCTTCTTGCATCACAGTCTTCAGTTGTTTTCAATCTCTTAGCCTAAATCAAATCAATACTATATTTTAATAAGTTTTTATTAAATTTCTTGTTAAGACTCTTTTAAAATACACTAAACTAATCAATTATCAAACATCAATCATTTGAAATTAAGAATTCGCTTAAATTAAAAATCCATTACTACTAGCGTTGAGATACGATACTATATCATATATTTGACAGAAGTATTCTCGGTTTTGTGCCAGGTAAACCTATAATTGGCAAGCAAAATATCATCTTCTTGCAACAAATACTTTTTGAGCTACACCGCCAACAGACGGGCAGACAGACAGGCTGATCGACCGACCGACGGAATTGACAAAATTCTGTTGATCGTCATCTAGGGCCCTGAAAAGTAAAAACCTGAAGAAATTTCGTAAGGCGAATACTAGTATATTGTGTATCGAGTAGGAAAAGGGTAACATTCCCGGGCGATGTGAATATTGCTGGCCGAGGCGCCAGCCGAGCCCAGCAACACAGAGTCGGGGAATGTTGCTTTTCCTACGAGGTACACATACTATTTTTCCGCCGATCGTTAAAAAACAGACTGAAAACATTGAAATTCTAAAAATTATTTAATGAAGAAAAGAATAAGCGATGCTTTGAAAATAATGAACGTCGGTATCCATGGGGAAGTATCAACATTGTAGTTGTCAGACCACGCCATTTGCCGCTTTTTAATAAACATGTCAAGTGAAAACGAATCTATCCCGGGAACTCCACCAGAAATTGCGGAAGCAGTAAGTACTGCTACTTTAAATCTGCTTCCGAAGAAATCGAGGGAGAAATACGAGCAAGCGATTTTCGAATGGAAAAAAGCGAGTTCCGTTTCGGAAAATGTTGTGATGGCATATTTCTTGGAGCTGTGTTTAAGAATGAAATCGTCAACTTTGTGGTGAAATTACTCAATGTTAAGGTCAACCCTCGGAATTAAGCACGATGTTGATATATCGAAATTCGCAAAACTTTGTTCTTTATTGAAAAGGCAAAGTGAAGGATACAGGCCTAAGAAGTCCAAGATTTTAAGTAAAGCTGAAATCAATAAGTTTATTTTAGACGCTTCAGATACGGAATATCTAATGATTAAAGTAAGTTAGAAAATTAAATGTTCATTCTGATAGCACACACCGATGTACTTTTTAGGTTGCTTTAATATTTGGCATTTCCGGTGCCTGTAGAATGGATGAATTAGTTAAGATGACTTTACTAGATACAGAAGACCTACAATCCAAGCTTTTAGTACATATACCTGACTCTAAAACCAAGAAACCACGGTCGTTTGTTGTTAATGAAAGGTACTTAAATCTTTACCGCAAGTATGTTGCATTACGACCGGAGCACATGAACACTGATCGATTTTTCTTCAATTATCAGAAGGGAAAGGGTTGCCGACAGGTAGTGGGAATTCATCAATTCAGAAAACTGCCCTAAGTGGTTGCTGCTTATTTAAATTTAACAAATCCGGCAGAATCCGGTGTATTCCATTGCTTCCGTCGCTCTTCTGCGATTATTTTAGTTGATTCTGGTGCAGACATTACCAGTTTGAAAAGACATGGGGATGGAGTTCTAGCAATGTCGCTGAGGGATACATTGAGGAATCTCTGAATAACAGGGTGGAAATGTCGAACAAAATCTTTACTGTGCAACAACAGAGTAACTCTACTAGTTCGAACGTTGATGTTAATAATTCCAATACCAATGTTAATACCAATATCCCCTCAATAATCAACACTTGTAATAATTGTAATATAACTATTAATATAACAAAATAATTAAATATGACTTGCTAAATGTGTTTTCATTACCTTGTTCAATGTGCTAATTACTGTAAGGAAATACAACATTTCTTTACAGTACAGAAATGAATATTTCCTTACAGTAATCGTTCATTGCCTAGCAACGACTATATGCACCGGAATCTTGACCTTTTCCGCTCAAAATTCTGTCAGAAATGTCACAATTTTTGAACGATCGGCGGAAATAGTATATTGTGTATCTAGCACGAAAAGCGTAACATTCCCAGACGACTGTGAATATTGTTGGGCGAGGCGAATGCCGAGCCCAACAACACAGGAGTCTGGGAATGTTGCTTTTTGTCCAAGATACACATACTATTTTTCCGCCGATCCATACGAGTAATTAAAAAAAATAGGAAATAGTACTCGAATATTCCCTGCCTAGGCCGGGAATATTATTCCTGTACAGTTGTATTGTAAATTACCTAGCAACGGCTGATGTAATGGAATGTTTGAACTATTTCTGTACAGTTGTATTGTAAATTACCTAGCAACGGCTGATGTAATGGAATGTTTGACTTTGCTCAACAAAATTTTGTCAATAATGTGACAGTTCTAGTACGATTGGCGGAAAAATATTTTTTTCGTATTTTAGACGAGGGAAGTACAAAAATAGAAACAAAATAGTTTACTCTTATCGCAATTTAAAATTAATTCCATAGTCGAGTGCCCATTCTTGGGACGGTACTCTTATTTGGGACATTTTGACATTTTTAATCCTTTTAAGTTGGTTATCTTGACTTTTGTTGGTAATGTTCTGCCAGTTAAGCTATGTTATTAAGCACGTTTAAAGCATGTAACTGAGTAAAGTACATACTTTAACAAGTGGTTTTTGGTTGAATTTCACCAATTTAAATAAGTTATTAAAAGCAGGTATATATTATTGTCGGAATAACTTCATTTGCCCACACTGTCTGATACACTTGAAGAGTTTGCCGATTCTTGGCATCATAAGCAGACTATGTTTACTAAAGATTTTAATCACCATTTGGTTTGATTCAAAAATTTTTTTTTTCTAAATCGTTTTATAGACAAATGAATGCGAGGGTCCAAACTTAGGACACTGTCCCAAGTTAGGATACCGGAATGTCCCATGTTAGGATACCTATTTTAGTGATATCATTTTTAGTTTGCTCTTCAGTTTTATTGTTTTATTTTAGGTTAATGTGAAATAATTTCAAAAATGAGTAAGCCCAAAAAAGTGTATCATTGTTTTGAAGATAAATCGTTGATCGCGCAGTTCAAGCTGTGCAGAATGGTATGTCTTACCGAAAAGCCGAGAAAAAGTTTGGAGTTCCGAAGTCGTCAATTCAGCGAAAAGTAAAGAATGTTCAACAAAATCCGTACGGCAGACCGCCCGTTTTTAATAAACAAGAAGAGAAACAACTGTCTGAATGTTTAGCCCTAGCAGCTGAATGGGGTTTTCCATTTACTTCATTTACTATTCTTAGATAAGAAAGGTGTAGTTGTATCGCGTTTCAAGAATAACTTTCCAGGGAAGAAATGGATGAGGGGCTTTATAAAAAGACAAAGTCCTAATTTAAAAAATCGCATGTGTCATAACATCAAAAAGGGCTAGGGCAGCTGTTTCTCCAGAGATGATAGAAGCATATTTCCCGGATCTTTATGAATCTTTGAAGGATGTTCCGTTAGAAGCTCTCATCAATTATGTATGCCAGCTGGACAGAGGGTGGGCCCACAGGCGCAAGGTACAACAGATCAAAGTCTGGTTGGTTTGAGGGCAGTATATTTGAAGACTGGTTTCAAACTGTAGCTTTGTCATATCTAAAGAAACTTGGTGACTGTAACAAAGCTATAATCGGTGACAACCTTGCCAGCCACATATCAGTCAATATTTTAGAGCAGTGTATTAAGAATAAAATTCGCTTTATACTGCTCCCTCCGAACAGTACCCATTTATGCCAGCCTCTGGACTTGGCTTTTTTTAGTCCATTGAAAACAATTTGGCGGAGAGAGCTGACAGAATGGAAGATGAAATACAAGGATTCACTAAGAAAGATCAATTTCCTAGACTCCTAAAGAAAACCTTGGATGAACTTGGTTACCGTGCAGCTGAAAACTTGAAAGCAGGATTCCAAAAAAGTGGAATTGCACCTCTCAACAAAAACAAAGTGCTTGACTGCCTACCAAAAGTTTCTCCGGAAGAAGGTGGCTCCGCTTCAGCAACAAATTGGACATCAACGTTTGAACAATATCTCAAGGTCACACGTGAAAGGAAAACTAAAATCAACCCAAGGAGGAAGAAGATAGCTGTTACACCTGGAAAAAGTCTAGCTGAATAAAATGTGATTGAAGAAATAAGAAAGAATGATACTGAAATTACCCAAAAGCCATGAAAAAAGCAAAAACTTAAGAAAGTGACAGATCAAGCTGGTGGCAGTAAAAAGAAAATGCAAAGTAAGAAGAAGAATGAGGATGATAGTACAGACCAAAGCGATATCGTGTCACTCCACGACAGTGCGTCATCAATTGGCGAAGATTTGTCAATATTGTTTGACGATAATGTTCAAAACGAATTAGATATTGCAACAATGAACGAACAACAGCAACTGAACCGATTAGCACTGAAATTCAGCCAGTCACCTCTGTTCAGGAAGCGAATAATAGTGAAATTCGACCAATATATCCTGTATTGAACTGCATACCAGTGACATTCAGCCAAATACCTACAAAGAAAATGATTTTGCTGTTGACGAATTTACCTATGACCTCGGCAAAAAAAATCAATAGAAAAAAGAGTTTATGGGTAAGATTTTGAGCAAGGAAAGTGACAACTCTTCCTATAAAGCCAGTTTTAAGCGAAATTACATGGGATCTAAAAAGTGCTTACGTTTCCCCGTTATTGAGGATATTGATGATAAAGTTTCGTCTGATCGAATTAAACGACTTGTTAAACCTATATGCGAGTCTAGAGGAAGATATACTTTTGAATTGTAAAACAAGATTTACTCGATTTTTGTTTTTTTCATGTTTTGATTTGACTTGTACCTTAAAAATTTAATAAAACCATATAAAATTGGTTTTTGAATTTTATTTAAAAAAACTTGCAGTATGATGTAGTATTCTCTAAATAGATTAGGTGTTTAGTGTCCCAAGTAAGGTAGTATGAATTCTAACATGGTACAAAAGCTGAAACAAATTGTGTCCCAAGTTACGGACTACGTATCCTAACTTGGGACAAAGAACACTTAATTTTAAAAAAAACGAATGCAGATATGAGCTACTTGATTATAGTGGCTAAAGTAACGATAGAGACCAGTATGGTGGCATTTTTATCATTATTTAATTTTTATTTTTAGTGCCTGGTTTGTAGGCCTGAAGTTAAAAACTGTCCCAAGTATGGGCACTTGACTGTATCTCACAAATTGTAAAACCATTGGTAAATAATATATTCCTAAAACGGGTTTTAAATGATAAAAACTTTTATAAAGAGCATATTGTTTCAGAAATATCTAATGAAAAAGTTGCCTATATGTTGGATACTTTTTGAAAAACTGTATATTTATAAAGTCCCTCTTAAGTTACTCACCTTATTTTATCTTACAGTATCAATCAAATAAACTTAAAAAAAAATAACTAAATATAAATTGGCACATGCTCGGCTGAGAAGTCTATAAGAGCTACATATTCGATACTAATTCAAAGAAAAGTTTAGATAAAGATTTTATTTTTACTTATGGTAAATAAAAATAAAAGCTTATGTCACAGCTTCCCCGCCATTTGTTTTACAAAAACACTAATCATACCATCCGATTCCTTTTAAAAAAGTGCCTTAAGAATGTTTTTGCAGAAACACAAAATATTCACAAAATAAGCAAGTTACAGGGGTGAGTCGAAAATGCACCAAATTGAAAATCTTTTAAATAGATCAAGATATCGATGTACGGTTTTCGCCATTCATTTTTACACAAAAAACGAGTCCGTAACATGTAATTTAGTTTTTTACTATCTCCTCTAGAAATGAATGTTTCCTATCAAAAGTGTCCAATTTGGGACACACTGTACAACTTAGTCATATAAGCGTAATACGTTCTAATATAATTGTATATACGTAAAATGTAGAAATTAATCAGAGTATCAGTATTTGATCAAAATAAAACGCTTTATTTATTTTTGCATAGTCAATATTTTTAAAGATTTTAATCCATGTTTCACTAATTTTTGCGAATGCAGCTATGTTACTCCTACCAACCTGCCGCATAAATGAGAATATAAGTTTTAGAGAAATCAAAATGAACTTCAACGTGAAGTTTATTTCGTATCTTATTCTTTACGAAACAAAAGTTTCACATTTAAATCTGGATAATACTACCAGCTGTTTGCAAATTGACTCGAAATTTTCCATAATTTTAGGTTTATTACACAAATCAGTAATGATGAAACTAGTTTAATTTACTTAATTTTTTGTTCAACGTTTTCATAAAGATTACTTTATTGCAAGCGTAAAATGTTGCTGGAAATCGTACGACACTACCAGCAACTAAGGGAAAGTTTTTGTTAGTTAATTAAGTATAAAATTGCAATTATTGCATGCAATTGCGATTCCTTAAAAAATCCGTGCACTTGGGTTGTCTTACGTAGAAACATTATTTTTCCCTCATAGTAGAACGCGCGTTACTACCTTTTTTTAGTAAATGTGTTATTGCTATTATTGAGTAAGTTACTCAGCTGACACAATGTATAACTGTCGCAATTTTTAAAGTGATATTATACTACAAATAATTATGTATGCGCGTAAAGTAAAATTCTTGCTTTTAAGCCAATGCCGTAAGCTATTTGCACTCAAGCAGGGCAAAATATTGATTACTTAGGAATTGAAATGCAACATTCGTGTCTCGATTATTCAAGGTAGAGTTAAGGGTAAAAGATGAACAGATTGCAAAGGTCGTGGCTCTGGTAGATAACAAAACTGTTTAACCTTGAGTGCAAATCAAACTACCATTTTGTGTTAAATATGTTTGGTAAGATGATTTTTCTGAATCCTTCTTAAACCTATTTTGCTCAATTTGCAAATTGTTTTTAATTCAAAATTTCAGTAATTTCCAAAAAAAACTTGTGTAGATATAACCTTAATAGTAATTTATGTATCTAGAGCGAAAAATGATGCATTAGGCGTGAGTTCGAAAGTTTGGGGCCGAGCGAAGCGAGGTCCAAAAAAACTCGAACGAACGCCTAATGCATTTTTCACTCGTGTTGCATACAAAATTTTTCCTACGACTCTAAAATTTTCGAAAATAGGTTTAAACTGGTGTTTTTTGCCATTTCTAAAATTTCCAGCGACGTGTAAATTTTTCCATCAGAATTGGATATTTTATCGGCCATTTCTTATTTTTCTTGACACTTAAATACCGACAATACACAAAATAAAGCACAAGTAACTTTAAATCGCGAAAAAAGGTTTCAATCGAATTCACAGTGACAACTGTCAACTTTGACGATTTCAAATAGCCGACCACTAGCCGACTTAGGTATATAATCATGAATGCTTATATAAAATGTATGTATGTTGCTATGTATTACGATTCACGATTATATACTTACTTATGACGGTTGCCGCGATGAACTGATTCAAAACAATCAATTTTTGACGTACGTCAACAAGGCGGAAAGCTTGATTTTAGAAGCAGTCGTAGGAAAAAGTATAATAATACTTACAATTTTGTTTTATAAAGCACCTTTTTGTATAAATTAGATATCTAAACAGAGCATAAGGACGTTAATAACTATTTTAACAATACAACTACAAGCAGTTAATCAGTAAATTTTTCATAGCTATTTGCTAATAATAATAATTGGAACTGTTGGTTTATTTTAAAGTAATCGCAGGATTTTAGTGCAACGTTAACCTAAAATGATTTATTTAAAATTAAAAAAGCATTCAATAATAGAAGCCATAGTTGGCTTTGATACTACAAATAGCACATAGTTTTACCTTTTCTAATATATACACTATATCAGATGAGCGGATGGCCCAGCGAACAAATGCTCGCCTCTCAGACGGCCGACCCGGGTTCGAACACCGGCCACTCTAAAGTTTAAAAATCGTATGCTCCCCGGCTGCCACGCTAACACCTGTGGTAGTTGTTAACTCTTCCTCACTTTCGACGAGCAAGGCTAGCCACCTACCCGGCCTAAGGACAAAGAAGACTCATAGAACCACTTTGTGGTTAAAAACAGGCCACTGGCCTATAATAAGAGAAAGGAAGATACTTTATCATATATAGAATATGAAAATTTTTCTAATTTAATGCATATCCAGTAGGCCATGAAATTGAAAAACTATAGTTTTTACGGTTTAGTCGTTTTTATAGTCTAGTAGTTTTATACGTACTGTAATGGTTCACTGCCCATAAAAATTCTGATGGCTTAATTAACTAAATGAATAAGGTCAACATGAGCACAGAATTAAATATTTTATCTATTGCAAAATAATCAATACTTTACATTATTAAGTGCACTTGATATGAGCAGCAATAACTAATCAATTGAAGGATAGAAGTTATCATTAAACAAGCAGGTTTTAGAAGGGTTAGATTCATAGTTCAGAAATGATAAATGCTCGGAAGGGCTAATGCAATTTAATTTGTATAGAATATGACCGTTATGTAGTAAAACTGTATAAGCCAGCAAAAGGAAGATTAGTTGAAAGGTAAACAAAACCGCGCTAGCTAAATAATTATTGCAAAGAGCAATGAAAATGGAATGCAACTGATCGAAAGACAATTAGTGAGACGTTAAATGAACTCCAAGTGTCAGTGCCTTATAAATAAAAGTGATTTTAAAAGCAGATCAAGTGTTGTAACAATTATTTCAAGAAAAAGACAATATTAGTGGTTAGGTAAAGACATGACATCAAAACTGTAGTCCATACTAAAGTTTAAAATGTTATCAATCTTAATTTTCTTTATAAACATTTGAATAGCTAGTTGCTAGGTAACCAGACTGTCGTCTATTAAGAACAACTAAAAAAGCTTGAAAATTGTGGGTTGGGGCCAGATCGCTTCCCAATTATCTTGTAAAATTATAAATAAAAAAGTTACTTCAATTGTGCGTATCGCTGTGCATCTTTGGGTGTAATTGTCAGGTGTTAAAATGGTCCAGATGGAGCAGATAGGCCAGCAGAGAAAATCGTTCGGGTGCGAGTGACTTCGAGGGGCTTTTTCCTTGTGCAAGCAGAATCGTCCAGGAAGAATAGTGCCTAATACGAAGCAGCAAGCAATTCCCAGGTCCATTATTCACGTGGCGTCATCTGCGAAGCACCAGCGTCCGAGAAGCCTCCGATTAAGGTAGATTTTCACAGGGAAAGCTTTGACGTAGGTCCATAATATTTGGACTTCTGCAAGATAAGACTGTCTACGAGGTGGAAAGGCGTATTCCAGGGATTCAGAGCCGTCCAGCTTTTAGAAAAAGAAGTAGCGTCCCTTAAAAACGCGAAATGACTCCGCATTTTGCAGTTTTGTGCCGAATATCAAACAAAAACGAGTCGCGCGTTTCCTGTGACGTCACAGCTAAAAACAAAACAAACTTAGTACCTGCTACGTCACGGAATTAATGCTTACCTGACGCGCCTTTGCCATTTTGGTGGTTTTAAAAGTCAATTTACGCTGTTTTGTACACCGCAGATTATTTTGTTGTTGATTCAAATTTATAGGTTAACTAAATGTCAGATGGAATTGTGCATTTGCCCGAAATAGATGCGAGTATTTGTCATACAACAAGTTATTTGTATTACAAAGTTTTTCCTAAAATTTATGAATCTACGACCTTGAAACCAAGATTGTCTCAAGTTATATCGAACTAGTTCCGAATTTAATGCAAATAGATAAGATAAGAAAAGGGCAATAAACCATTTATTGGTTGTAATTTTGGTACACTCCTTTAGTTTGCCTTGAGTTTGGCAAGTTCGTAATTGAAGCTTAATAATTTGATAAAGTGATAATTTTCCTTGCCAGTTTTTATATTTTAAAACCCCTATATTTTCAGTAGTTATATCCCTAGTGCATTCTGTATATTCGAGTATTTCTCGAGAACGCGAAGCGTTCGAGAGAAATACTCGAATTATACAGAATGCACGTGGGGAATATTGCAAGACTATTCCTCGAAGAAATATCATCCTTTGTATACCACACTATTCATTTTTAATAAGTTTTCAGTTTTCTGTCTGAAATTTCTTGTGTACCTTGCTGGTTTGCTCTTTTTCCTGCAAATACTCGCTATTGCACTTGTGCAAATACCCGGGTATTGCACTAGTGCAAAATATTCGCTGTATTCGACTCTGATTGGTTCAAATTTTGAAAATTGATTGATGGGATTGGTTTATATTATCTGAGGGGAATAGTCATTATTATATTATTAAGGGCAGAGGGCCAGTACAGTATATTAAACAAGAAGAATAAGTAAATAGTATATTGTGCACCATAAACTGCAAGTGATACTCTTAAGGCGGCTTAGGAAAGCTCATACATTTCTCTAGCGAGCAAGGTGAATTTTTCTTGTGCGCTTTGAAGAAATATATATTTAGGCAACTTTAGATACACCACTTTGTTTTGTGCATGGCAATTTCGGAAGCAGATTATTTCTGTAAGTACCTTACGCGTTAATCTATTACCTGCGACAAAGCTTCTATTTATAACCAAGTTAGATCAATACGTTTTTACGTGTGTTGTCGAATAGCCAAATTAAAGAATTTTAACTGAAATGTTTTAGTGCAGCTGATATATTGTAATTCATTGTAGTTAAGAGGTTGGGAACTACTATAATTAGCTATTTATGGATGGCCTTCTTATAATTTTCGCTCACATTATTTTTTTACACATAATTACATATTACGAATTTTTGTAAAATTCGGTAATGAACAAACTAAATTATTGTTAGGCAGTAACGTTTATTTTACATAAATGAATACAACTTGGACAACGAAAATAATCTTGTTATGCGATAAAATATAGGTAATTAGTAGAGGAATTTGAAAACATAAATTACTATTATAAATGAGAAACGACTGCAACACTAATGATTCTCATCTGCATTTAGTATCAACTACGGAATTTCGCCCTTTGTTTGTGCAGGTAGGTATGCGAAGCGGACCAGGTTATGGCTAAGCATCTAAACGGTACAAGACGATCTTGCGTTTTGAAATAATGATCACCCTAAAGTTTCCTGAATAATTATTGTAATTAATTTCGCGAAGTGGAAAATGGAATATACATATTTTTTGGCATAAATAATTTTTAACAAAATACCTTCAAAACATGAAAGCTTACATAAAGCTTACGCTGTTTCTGGGCCAATATTAGTGGAAAATATGTGGTGGTCGGAGCGCTCAGCAAGCAGATGTGATACCTCATTGTTCTCTCCAGGAACGTTGCCGCCGCAGATTCCTGTGTTTTAATTTCTGCTTGCCGATTCATATCAATGTCTTTGTTAAACAAATGACATTTGTGGCCAAGCTATCGGGCGCAATTCACACACATGCAGGATCTGGCGGAGAAAAATTGATATACTAAAAAATCTAAAATTACATATTATTAATGAATAATGGAATACCAATTATTTAATTCCTTATTACAATGGGGTCATATTAAATGACATTATTTATGACGCCGCTCGGCTCTCTGTCCATGAGCGAGCGAGGTATAAATCGTCATATAAAAATTCAAGTGTACCTATGTATTTGCAGTTTGTTTTGGATAGATTGATATAACTCAAACTATGAAAATATTGCTATGTAAGCTTTCATGTTTTGAACGTATTCTGTTAAAAAATATTTATGCCAAAAATATGTATATTCCATTTTCCACTTCGCGAAATTAATTACAATAATTATTCAGAAAACTTTAGGGTGATCATTATTTCAAATCGCAAGATCGCCTTGTACCGTTTAGTTGCTTAGCTATAACCTGGTCAGCTTCACATACGTACTTGCACAAACAAAGAGCGAAATTCCGTAGTTGATACTAAATGCAGATAAGGATCATTAGTGCAGCAGTCGTCTCTCATTTATAATAGTAATTGATGTTTTCAAATTCCTCTACTAATTACCTATATTTTATTGAAAAACAAGATAATTTTCGTTGTACAAGTTTTATTCATTTATGTAAACCTAAACGGTACTGACTAACAATAATTTAGTTGTTTAATAATGAATTTCAAAAAAATTCACAATACGCAATTATTTATTAAAAAAATAATGTGAGCAAAAATAATAAGAAGGCTATCTATAAATAGTTAATTATATTAGCTCCCAAACTCTTAACTACAATGAATTACAACATATCAGTTGCACCAAAACTGTTCAGTTAAAATTCTTTAATTTGGCTATTCGGCAGCAAACCTAAAAACGTATTGATCTAACTTGTTTATAAATAGAGGCTTCGTCGCAGAAATAGATTAACATATAAGGTACTTACAGAAATAATCTGCTTCCGGAATTGCCATGTACAGAACAAAGTGGTGTATCTAAAGTTGCCTAAATATGTTTTCTTCAAGGCGCACAAGAAAAATTCACCTTGCTTGCTAGAGAAATGTATGAGCTCTCATAAGCCGCCTTAAGAGTATCACTTACAGTTCATGGTGCACAATATACTATTTATTATTTATTCTTCTTGTTTAATATACTGTAATGATATACACATGGGTATTAAAATCAATTTTTAGAAAGGATTAAGGGAGTACAATGATTGAAAATAATCAAGATCTATTTAAATAGAATTGGGAATGTGAATAATTATTATGCAAGTAGAAAGTAAATGAGATTTTGTAATTGAGTGGAGTATGGCTGTTTGAAAGGCAGATGGATTCAAAAATAATATAATCTATATATATATAAATCAATCGCAGTGTGTAGTAACGCAAAGACTCGAGAACGACTTGACCAATTTGAATGATTTTTTTTGCTTTGTTCGTTTTAACCCCGAGGTGGCTTAGCAAAAAAGAAAATTCGATAAATTCAAAGAGAAAGCCGAAAAATTAGAAAATATCGAAAGTGTGTTTTTCTATACACTGTACGACTTTCTATTTGCAGTCATACTTTTATGATTCTGTGCTAATGGTTTGAAGAGTTTTCCCCATCATGTCATAATCCAAAACAACGTTTGCCGATTCAACTAGTATTTAAAAAATTAAGGATTGAAGAGAGTGACAAATACTTAATTGTAATAAATTATAAAAATAGTAAGTATAAATCAAATATTATGCGATAGAGTGAACGGGTAAAAAATATATCGTTAAGCACTTTGTTTCGATTATTAGAAATAACAAATTTAAAAAAATGTATCTGAAATAATTTGGTGTAATTAAAATATTAAAATAAACCTTAATTTTATTGAGAAATGTTTGGATGATGAAAAGGGTAAAATACTAAATTAGGTTGATGAAGTTAAAAAAGAAATTGAAACCGAGAAGGATAATTAAAGACATAAAACTAAGGAAGATTACAAGTACATGGTAAAAAACTAATGGCAAGCAGAGTTAATCTACAAATGTAAATAACTGGAGTAGAATACTAAGTCAAGTTTATTGGAGAATTACATTTAACATCATACATTAATCAAATTAGATTACGTCAAGCTGTTTGGTGCTAAGGGAGAGTTCGAGAGGAAGACCATCAGTTAAGGAGGCACGTTTCAGAAAGTTGGCAGAGGCGGTATTGGAAGTAGGTGTCGCAGATGTGGTCTGTTTGGTTGCATACAGTGGGGAAGGTTTGAGTTGCGGATTCTGGACAGTTGGGACTTCTTGTCTGGCAGTGGGGGCTTCCATTGCGGGAAGGTGTTTGATAGGTTGGATCAGTAGGCGGAGAGGAGCAGATTGGTTGACATCCAGAACATTGTTGACACCAAGTGAAAGGTGCGTGATCTTGAGTAGTAATGTAATTACTAGAAAAGGAAATAAAGACTATAAAGGTAAATTAGTTATTAAATAGTTACTTACTGTTTTCATATTGTTATGTACTAGTAAAACGATCTAGTATTTGTCATTTACAATTTCAAATCTGTTTGACATATAATTGACATAAGTTATTTTGACTTATGGGAATGCTATTTAAAATTAGAACATAAAATTTTAGAAATAAGCAATCTTGATACAGGAATCCACCCGTGATTCTTCAGGAGCTAGCACATATAATAATTATTGATATTCTAAACTTAAATATGGCACTATTAGCTTGATAAAATAAAAATATAATTCATAGACAGATAAAAATATCACTATACCTGAAGGTATATAGCAATACGTATTAAACTACTAGACTGTAAAAACTACATATTTTTTTTCAGTATCATGGCTTACTGGATATGCATTAAATTTGAAAAATTGGCATATTCTATATAGGTATTACTAACGTTAAGTATGATAAAGTATCTTCTTCTTCTCTATTATAGGCCAGTGGTCTGTTTTTAACCACACAGTGGTTCTATGGGTCCTCTTGCCCTTAGGCCGGGTAGGTGGCTAACCTTGCTCGTCGAAAGTGAGGAAGAGTTCCCTTGTTAGGGGTTAACGGTGATCACAGGTGTTAGCGTGGTAGCCGGGGAGCATACGATTTTTAAACTTTAAAAGGTACGTTTTCCTAGACGCGTTTATCACTGAGCGATGATCGCTGGACGATGATCGCTCAGTGATCATCGCTGGCACAAAACGCTGAGGTGTTTTCCTAAAAAGCGACAATACGTTGAATCTTTTGACGGCAGTGACTGGATGATCACCCCGCACGCACTTGCGTTGGCATTGGCTTGTTTCAATAATTCCATGGCATCACTGATTTTTGTAAAAATGCTCGTTTTATTTTTTTTAAAATGCTAGTTTTATTTTTTGCATTCCTTCGGTTATGGAAAATGAAAAATGGTTAGCAACAGTATGAATAGATGCAGTATTTTTTTCTCTACAAAAAATGTATTTACACTTTAGCTCTAAAATAATTAGGGGAGCCAATAATTGGACATTAAGAATTTAACACGAGATGAAAAAAAATGACCGGAAGTCGACCTCGGAAAAGAAATCCGATTTCCGGTTTCTATATATTTTTGGAATTTACTCTTCAAGCTGAGTCGAATGATATATATCTCGTCCTCCTAAAATATATCTCCATTTTCTTGCTTCTCAGTTAATAATAACAAGTTAACAAGCTTCTCCTGCGACAATTGTAGCAGTTTATTGCTAATATGTTTATCGGTTGCTTGGTTATGATTGAGAGTTCCGTGAATTTTATGAGTTTAAAGAAAATACTCCTTGCATATTTATTATCAGAGGAAGAAGAAAATGATGATATTGTCGAGCAAATAATGCCTTCCTCAGAAAAGGAGTGCATCAAATCTTCAGAGCAAAAAAAGAGGAGGATTGCTTCTTGCAACTCATCAAAAATCATTTGAGAGAAGATGTTAAAAGTTTCGAGAATACTTTAGATTGATTCTTTCACAGTTTGATTTTATTTTGAGTTTAATTGAAGGCAGTATCAAGAAGACAGCGTACAATAGAATCATTTTATACACCAATCAATTTACACCCTTCACGAGTCGATGACGTCATTATTGTTTCCTGTTGCTTGCACAGCTACTCAGAGACCACTACTTCGAAACTCGTGGGAAAGCAAATTATGACTTTGACACAGCTCAAGACCTCCCAGTTGAAAACCTCATTGGCTTGTCGGGGACCTGTGGATTTGCAAATCAAGAAGGGTTTTCAGTGAGAAATTCATTAACAAACTATTTTTCTAGAGAGGGCAGTATAGGTTGGTAAAACCGTCATGTGAACCGAACAGACAACAGTTAATTAATTATTAATTAATTAAATTACTTTAGTAACTGTATTAAATAAACTACAGATTCTGTATTTGATTGTCAGCTCACTTGATCTTTCCACATAGGTATTCTGCAATCTCTTTTCAAATATTGACCTTCATTCGCACATCACGGTAACGTGCATGTTGCATATCATATAATGTTGGATGTTTTTTTTCACTGACTCTGTAAGCTTTTCGTCCTCTTCAGCAAAAAAATGCAGCTTTGCATTCTGAGAAGACATTTTCAAGAAATGGATACGTGCATAATTCACAAAAGAACGCTAGCGATTGCGATTTTGACTCCTCCAAGAGCAGGCGACTACAGTCGCTCAACGATCAACGCTAGCGACTCTAGCGATCATCACGTGGAGGAAAATGCTAACATACTAACTCGGAAGAGGAGTCCTTCGCGATGATCGCTGAGCGACTATCGTGGAGCTATTATCGCTAGAGTCGCTTCTAGGAAAACGTACCTTTAGAGCCGCCGGATTCGAACCCGGGCCGGACGTCTGAGAGGCGAGCATTTGTTTTCTGGGCCATCCGCTCACCTGTTATAGTGTATATATTAGAAAAGGTAAAACTATGTGCCATTTGTAGTATCAAAGCCACTACGGCTTGTATTATTGAATGCTTTTTTAATTTTAAATAAATCATTTTAGGTTAACGTTGCACTAAAATCCTGCGAATTCTTTAAAATGAACCAACAGTTCCAATTATTATTATTAGCAATAGCTATGAAAAATTTACTGATTAACTGCTTGTAGTTATATTGTTAGAATAGTTATTGTTATTAACGTCCTTAGGCTCTGTTTAGATATCTGCAGCAGAGCTAATTTATACAAAAAAGTGCTTTATAAAACAAAATTTTAAGTATTATTATATAATTTAAGGTTATACTACACAAGTTCTTTTTTCGGAATTACTGAAATTTTTATTTAAAAAAATTACAAATTGATCAAAATAGGTTTAAGAAGGATTCAGAAAAATCATCTTACCAAACACATATAACATTTAACGCTAGCATTAAAGTAATCTTTATGAAAACGTTAAACAAAAATGAAGTAAATTAAACTATGTAGTTTCAGCATCACTGATTTGTGTAATAATAATAAACCTAAACTATGGATAATTTCGAGTCAATTTGCAAACAGCTGGAAGTATAATTATTCAGATTTATATGTAAAACTTTTGCTTCGTACAAGAATAAGATACGAAATGAACTTCACTTTAAAGTCCATTTTGATTTCTCTAAAACTTCTATTCTCATTTATGCGATATTTTTGGTTGATACGAGTAACACAGCTGCATTCGCAAAAATTTGTGGAACACGGATTAAAATCTTAAAAAATATCGACTATGCATGTTTCACATTTATAAAATAAATAAAATAACTAAATTCTTTAAAAAAATAAAGCGTGTTATTTTGATCAAATACCGATACTCTGATTAATTTCTACACTGTATGCATATACAATTATATTAAATAGGAATTGATATTGTATTTTAATTTTTGGTTATTACTATTTAAATATTAAAATTCGTAGATCCATCTTATCAAAATAGTAGATAAACCGGTATCGTACAAGTCAACGGCGTCAATTCTATGACGCCGTTACCTCCGTTCTTCAACGAATAATTAAATTCGACATTTAAATATATACCTAACAAAGGTGGGGACGAGACCTTAAAAGACGGTGGAGTACCGAATTCAAGTGTTGTTTTAGAACTGAAGGTACAGTTGAAATAATTTTACCCATTCTTTTACAATTAGTAAGATGCGTAACAATATGCGTTTGTTATTTTTATTAATTGCGTTCGCCCTTTCTCTTGTGGCCGTGTTGTCTGCTCCTGCCGGATTACCTCCTCCAACTACAGCTGCACCTCCATACACGTAAGTATGAGTTATGTTTCTAATTTCTGTGTTTATATTAGCTAATTACTAATATATAGTGATTAAATCGACAGGCAAAAAGGTGACAATCTATTAAATACCGCCAAACTGTGCTATATTTCTGTGCTTGTTTTTAAACTAATTTCAATTAAAGAAAAATTACTAAATTACAAGGAACTTCAGAACAAAATAATTTTTTGCTGATAAATCTATAATTTTTAAAATTATTCGAAAGTTAGACAGGCAATATATTTTTTTAACTACTACGGGGTTGGCAAAGTTTGCTATCAGTATGCTATTACTTATCACGGCTTATCTGACGTACGTAAAGCAGCTTTGTTTAATTACAAAATTCTATGAGACAAAATTATGATAAGAACGATAAAATTTCCATTGAAACAATAGTTAAGGCATGGTGTAGCAAATCGGAATAATGTTACTCCTAGTCCATAGGTCAGGCTTTACCATTGACAAATATGGAACCCAACAAATACAGCGTAATTGTTGTAAAAGAAAAAAAATGGGCAACAATAAACTTATTGAACGTAATGCAGTCGCATCGCGGCGACACGAGGCAGTGCTTCGTGACAGAATGGGAACGACGGCCGCGGCCGCGCTACGACAAACCTGCTTGCTTCCCGTTGAAATCTTTTCTGCAGAGTTCGAAATACCCCTACAATATTTTTTATTTGCAAATTGATGTAATTTGCATTACCAAGTGTTTTCTGTTATCGTTTCAGGATTATTAAAAACGTTAAGATATGTTTACCCCTAGCAGCCTTTGATTTTTCAAAATATTTAGTGTTACAAATCCAATTGCGAGGGAAGTTCTGAGTAAAGCCCTTTCCAGATTTTTTACTGGAAGAGCATTTTATGTCATTGATTTTTTGTGAAAATTCTTGTAGTTTAGACATTTTTCGCTTCCATAGCAATTAGTCTGAAAACAAGTAAAGTTATATGGCATACACAGTTCTCCCACATTAAATTTTTTTTTGCCGTCCCGTCGCTATAAACACTGTAGATGTTATACCTGTATCTCCAGAAGTTCAGATTTTGAAAAATGTAAATTAATGTTTTCTAAATCAAATACTATTTAAACTATTCAAGTCTTAATAGATTTTTATTTCGCAAGGAAATTATTTTCTAAATTAATTATATTTCGCCAATATGTTCTGATAGCTTGCCTTGCGTTTTGATTATTTCACGCATTGGATTTTAATATATTACAAATTACTACTAGGCAAATATAATCCAATGCTATTGACACAAATATTCAGTTGCTTGTTTACAAGAAATAAGGATTCTACAAATTTTCAAAAATAGAAATAGGTTTACAAATCGTGCGCCTAAAGGACAATCTATTATTCTTAAAATTTTCATACGATACACCGTTTACCCATACAACATAGTAAACACACATCATTCATCCTTTTTGTGGCAGCAATATGAATTGACATTTGATTATAAAATGTTTCTCTCAATCAAGTTCCTATGAATACAAAAATATTTTGACATGAAGATTTTAGAATGTGGAATGTATATGTAGTAGACATAAAGCAAATGTAGGCAAATGATGCATGTACAGTCGTGTGCAAATAAATCTAGGACAGTGTTTTTTTCACATGCAGATACAGTTAAGAATTCAAGAATATCTCCATGGATTTCCTGCTATCAGAAAGAGTTACATTAAACTTTAACGGGTACTGAAACCCGTAACTCTCTCTGATAAGAGGAAATCCATGGAAATATTCTTCAAATTCTTAACTGAATCTGCATGTGAAAAAAGCACTGTCCCAGATTTATTTGCACACGACTGTACTTATAAACGTCAGTCATATAACGGAATTCAGCAAAGATTTGGTGCCTCGTTCTGGCTTGTTGAGGTTAGTTGCAGCCTTTGATCATTTTTTTTACTTTAATGGTCAGCTTTGTTTTGAAGAGGCATGGTGTCTTATGCACTAAGCACTTAGCATATACCTGGGCAAACAATCATTTGCGTACATTTTCTTTATATCTGCGACATAAACATAATTATGTAAATCGCAATGCATGTATTTATAAAATTTGCATTTGAGACTAAAGCTCAATATGCATATTTCTAATATATTAAAGTTACTATTTTTCGAAAAATTGTATAAACTGTGAGACTAATAAATAAAGTGTTTGGTGTTTTGCAGAACCGAAGTCACTATTAATCCGGATGCCCTTCGGGTGCTACACGGTTTTCCTGGTTAAGAGGAACACTGAAGATCTGCAGTTCATAACCATGTCATGTGTCATGGCTATTGTATATTATATCTATTAATACGTACGTATTTTGAAACAAATAGCTCCAAAGAATTGTTTAAATATTATACTAATTTAATAAGCTACTTCAAAAGTTAGAGAATGTTCTACAATTGTTTGTTAGCAACATAGTAAGTCAAATTAATGAGAAAATAAATATCTTTATCTGAACTTTTATTTAAATTAGTATCGAATATGTAGTTCTTATAGACTTATCAGCCTAGCATATGCTAATTTATATTTAGTGATTGTTTTTTTTTATTTGAGGGATACTGTAAGATACAATAAGGTGAGTAACTTAATAGGAACTTTAGAAATATACAGCTTTTTTTATATACATTATACCAGCTCAGCAATGGTTGCTATACATGGTAAAGTTAAATAAATATATAATATTACTCATCACGAGTGAGGTCCATGCTGCCTCTAACAATAGTAATTTTAGCACTAAAGAGTTGGTTTGTTATTATCATTTCAGTTGAAACTGTTTTATGAGCACATAATGTCATTATTGGTAATCAGTTCACTATGAGTAATTATTATTGCTATTATTATTACTCACTTCTGATTACTATGGGAATACGATATTATTCACTATCACTTGTAAGCAGGTCTCTCGCTAGCTTCCTTTTTAATCTGGTGTGTAGTGTTTTTGAGCCCAATTGAAAGTATACTGAGCCAGTGCAATGGTCTAGATTGTTGTAAAATTTCCTGGATATTTTGGTAATAAAGTCTTGTACAGTGGGCATATTAGCTTCTCTGTGTAGTTGTGTATTTCTAACGAACCATTCTGCATTAGTGATGGTGGGCAAAACCTTATTTTGTATTGGGATTTGTAATTTATTGATGTTTGTTTTGGATGTTGCGCTCCAGACACAGCAACCATAAGTAAATATTGGTCTAATTGCGCTTGTATATATTAGTATGCCGCAATTTATTCGAAGCGCGGGCGCTCTGTTGAGGATTGGATACAGCATGTTCAACCGAGCATACGATTCTGATAATTTCCTGTTGATATGGTAGCTCCAAGTTAGTCTTCGGTCTAGATATATACCTAGGTATTTAACGGCGCTGTCTTTAGGATTCCAATCGATTGGCGTGTTATTAATACTTATTCTTGGTGGATCATCGGGTCTGCGAAGTGTGAATATTTTAGACTCACATTTGGTCGCATTTATTTTAACGCACCATTTTCTCAAACCAATTATGTAGTTGATTCGCCCCTAGTTGCAAATTGCGTGCTGCTTGATGAATATCACGGTCTTGTGTGATGATGGCGGTGTCATCCGCGAACATGGCAAGGTTTGTGGTTGGTATTGTTGGAATATCGGACATAAATATATTAAAAAGTATTGGGCCTAGTATCAAACCTTGTGGGACACCGGCCTGAGCTTGTCTGGATGTAGAAAAACATGATCCTGCTTTTACTTGAAATGTCCTGTGCGTTAGAAACGACTTGATGGTTTGCATGAGATATGAAGGAATACTCATTTTTAACATTTTGTATAACAGTCCATTAATCCATTTTCGGTCGAAGGCTTGTGCTACGTCCACAAATGTGATTAGTGTATGCGATTTGTTTTCGAAGCTTTCCTCTATTATCTCAGTGAGTCTTAGTATTTGATGATTTGTAGAGTGATGACTTTTAAACCCGAACTGTATTTATGGTATAGCGTTGTTATCTTCTAGGAAAGTCATGAGTCGATGCTGAATTATTCGTTCCAGGAGTTTGGACAGTGTGAATAGTAGACTTATTGGTCTATAGCCTGCTGGATCGCTGTGTTTCTTCCCAGGCTTGGGGAACATAAGAATAAGTGCGTGTCTCCATACTTCTGGAAAATATCCTGTTCTTAGACGTGCATTAAAGATTGCTGTCAGATAGGCTATGGATTTATCTGGAAGAATTTTAAAAAGTATGTTCGGTATCATATCGCTTCCAGGGGCTTTATTATTTGTCACCTTTTTAATATACTGCTTCACTTCTGCGGGTGAGGTTGGCTCAATGAGCATTGTATTACCGGTGGAATTATTGTTTACTTCTGTCACAATCTGCTGGATGTGTTCTGCGTTGCTTTCCTCATATTTTGTGGTGAAGACTTGGTCAAGATGCTTGGCGAAAATTTCACTTTTTGCCTTGTCCTCTGGATACGCTCGATCATTTACACGAATAGTGGGGATTATGAGCGGTTGCTTGAGAATTTTTTTGGTGGCTCTCCACATGTTGGGGTCTCCGTGATTTAGGCTTCCTATGTAGTGATTATAAGATTTGTATCTGTGCTAATCTAATTTTTCCCTGACTAGCCTTATTAGTTGGCTTAGTCTTACTTTGATTTCTGGGTCACGTGTTCTTTGCCAAGTTTTTCTTATCCTATTTTTTTCTTTAATGAGGTTAAATATATTTGGCGGAGGGTTTAAATAATTGGTGTATCTCTTTGGCTTTTTCGCATCAGTGGAATTATCTACGACTTGGTTAATTTCATTTTTAAATGTTTCTACAGCGATGTTGATGTTATTTTGTGAGGCCAGATTGGTAAGGCAGGATAGCTGGTCATTCATTGATATTTTAAACAAGTTCCAGTTTATTGGTCCGTTTATTAGTTTAGAAGATTTTGGATAAAATTGGGGAGAGTAGGTTATGCCAACAACTACAGGTAAATGATCAGAATCGAGCTCTGTTAAGACAGTCTGTTGAATAGGTATGGTTATGTTTTTATGTACTATTATGTCTAATATATCAGGCATGTGATCTGCCCTATATGGGAAGTAGGTGTAGTCCGGGGGTGCTGAAATTTGTAATGCCAGTTGAGACGCGAAGTTGTTAAGTTTAACACCGTTTGGATTTGCCTTTCTGCAGCCCCAGTTAGTATGCTTGCTGTTTAGATCTCCTAGCAGCATTGTGGGCTCCACTCTGTTGAATATTCTTTGAAGTTCCTCGCATTTGAGTTGCTTGTTAGGTTATTTGTATGCACAAACCAATATTAATGAGCTGTTATTTGCTAAGGTAAGTTTTATGGCCATGGCTTCTATGTAATTGATATTATGTAGGTCCATAGGTATTATTAGTAGGCTACGTTTTGTAATTATGGCTGCTCCCCCCATGCTATTGCTGCTTCCCTGTCTTTCCTAAAAAATCGGTAGCCAGGTATTGTAAATTTTTCATTGTCTACTAAATGCGTTTCGGTAACGCATGCAATATCTATATTGTATCTTGAAATTAATGATATAAATGTTGACCGTTGTTTTTTTATCCCATCAGCATTCCAGTTTGCCCGTGTTAACTTATTTATTAGGTTATAATTATTTGCCGCCATTGAAAAGCATCGGAATTATGGATATTATGAATTTTTTTATTTGATCTATATATGATGTTAACATTTCTAGGATATTCTTGAAAATTTTAGAGATAAGGGAGTCTGAGCTGGTTGTCTGTTAGTTATTTTTTGCTGAATTGGTGTTAGCATTTGTGTGATTTCCGGTTAAAACATTAGCGTAATATAATAGGCTTGAAGTAATATTCCCAGTTATAGGTGCATTGGGATTAGTTGGTCGAATTAGGGATGGATACTGTGTAGACTGATTATGTGGACGAAGTTTGTTGCTAAGCTTCTTAATGTAAGGGCATCCCTTATAGTTTGCCGAGTGATCACGGTTACAGTTGACACACTTTGGTTTAGTATCTGGGAGCTTTTGACATTTACTGTAGTGGTGATGTTCAGGACACTTAAAGCAGCGTGGTGGAAGGTGGCAGTAGTTCTTGGTGTGCCCCACTAGCTGACAGTTAGTGCTTTGCGGCATAACACTGTTTTTATGACGTGGTTCTACCATAATCACGCAGTATAGGGGTCTGTTTAAGTTGAAAATGTCTTTCCCGCTGTCTGTTTTTTCTAGTTCAACCGCAACAATTTGTATTGGTAATTTTTTGTGGTTAAGTAATCTGGTAATTTTAATAACAGGATACTTTAAATGGCGTAGTTCCGAAAATATCTTTATTTCGGATATAGAAATGGGGACATTTCTTATGATTGCTGAAATGTTAGCTTTTTCTGGAAGTTGATAAGTGTAGTAATTCACTTTGTTAGCATCGTAATACTTAGTAAGTGCTCTGAACTCTTCAGAGCTATTTAAATTAATCTTTAGCTGGGTACCTTTAAAAGAAGTAGTGAAATCATCTTTTTTAATGACATTCTTGATAGCCTTTATAATTTTTTGATAATGGGTACCTTTTGGTAAAAATATAGGTGGAATCTTGGGCTTACCTGATTCTTCAGGTGGATTAGGTGTTTTATTTAATGATTGCAGTTGGCTGGGAACTTCTTACGTGGGTGACCGCCGATAGCGGCGATATCGTTCACTTGAGGCAGCACTCCCGAATTGAGCACAGTCGCGGCGATTAGTTAAGTTAATGATAAAAGTTACCCTTTTATGAGGGAATTAACTCTCTAGTGTAAACACATCAGTAACACTGGCTTGAGCGGACTCCACAGTTTTTTAAAAAATATCCAACATATGGGCAACTTTTTTATTAGAGATTTCTGAAAAAATTTACTTTTATAGAGTTAATTTTTTCAGCGCCCCCCTAAGAACCAAGCGGACCGAGACGGCTACTAAAGCTGCCGCACCACCATTTTCTTCTGTGTTTTCTTTGTTCTTTTGTATATATGTTACCTAGACCTAAGTATAGTCTGTAATTAACAAGAAATATAATAAACGTATGACCTCCATATTGGATCTGCCATATTGAAATTTTCGGAATTGATTTTTCTGATCAACCTTAGGTCCCATAGAATGCCTGTTTTAAATTTCTGGTTTGTAGGTGATCGGAAAGTGCCTAAAAAGTAGGTCAACTTTTTAAGCAATATACACGACTGGATTTTTATATATTGTTGATTTCTAAAGCCCATGGGGGGGGGGGGGTGATCTAACACCCGCATCAACCCCCTTAAGTACGCCCCTGCTGTTTTGCATAGTGAAAGTCGTCTTTTTTTAACGAAAAATCGTAAAGAAAGTAACACTTTTGTAATTATTTTATTGAAATTGTGAATTGTCAATTTGACAGTTGTAAATTCTGAAGTCCTTTCGACCAAATATCGAGTTACAAGGGATAACTATGCCAAAAAATAACTTGTACAATACGGATCTCAAGTTGCATACATTATACATTACATTTATTATACGTATCTGCTTTTTAATTTTTACTTTACGCATTGGTTTCTATAGGAAAAGTTTTTTTTTCTACGATCCCGCAGTATATACCTCTGCTTATTTTATCACAAACATTTTTGCGGACGTAATTACGGCTACAATATTCGTTTTCGCGGCCGTTACTATTTTGCTGCCGTTGTTTTTAGTAGATAATGTCCGCGAAAACGAATCTCGCTGCCGCAACATTATCGACACGGTTGCACAAAAAAATGATAATATGTTTTTGATTATAATATGTATTGCGATTTCAGAAAACATGATGTGTATGTTTGGTTTCCTCGGATTAATTTGGCGGACTCTTCTTCGTCTCAAACTGCAAAACATTTCTCGGCACGCCAGTCATTTTGCGACCTAGGTATACAAATAACTATTATCTCTATAGGAATGAACCATAGAATTATGACCCGCACAGCACTACTTGATTCGGCAGTTGAGCTATGTCAATATTTTTATTTTTGCTTCAAGAATATCTAAATAACATATTACAAATAATAACTGTACGTGTATACTGGGTGACCGGTTTCAAAACCGAACATTGCAACAGCATGATATATCACCAGGTTACCAGAAACATTTAATTTAATTTAAAAAACAATGTTGCCTAGATCAGAACTTTGAATTATAGGGATGCAGAAAGCCGAAAGTCCTTTAGACATTAATTACATTAGACACATCATTTGTTTACTAAAAATAAAAAAATTGCTGGTATATACTTTAGTGTTACATTTGACACTAGCATTTAGCTTTGCTAAAAGGTTTTTCTGCGACCGTCTTAAAAGTAATCACTTTTAATACCAAAATCTGGCATTAAAGTTGACGTTTCTCTTACTGATACAAAAAATATATGTTGTTAGGCAACACTTTTAGTTCCTAGGATTAAATTAGCTATGTATACAACAAGAGGTAAAAGCGATACTTTTTATCACCAGGCGTGAAAATTGTTCATCGAGACAAAGTCGAGATGAACAACACGCCCATTATTTTCTCGTTGTTATTTTTAATTTCTAAATTTCTATAGTTAGATGTTATGTTCCAAATTTTATATTTTACACTTTCTAGATTTTAAACTATTCAAAGATCAGTCATTCAATTTTACATTTCATAAATATATTCTTTTAAATATTATATTAGCTTTATTCTTTTAGGTTTTTACTAACTATACTGTAGTTTGCTTTTTTGTATCATTTATTAAATGTAACATACTCTTATTTAAATCAAATAACAATGCATACTACATTTTCAAATAGCAATGCATAATTGACACCCTCTTTAAGAATAAGTTGTTTTCAATCTCTTAGTCTAAATCCAATTAATGCTGTATTTTAATAAGTTTTTGTTAAATTTCATATTAAGGCTCTTTTGAAATACAAAATCAATTATTAAACATGCTAATATTATCATTTGAAATTAAGGATTCGCTCAAATTACAAATCCATTACTACTAGCGTTGAGATACAATACCATATCATATATTTGACCGAAATATTCTCGGTCTTGTGCCAGGCAGACATATAATAATTGGCATGCAAAATATTGTCTTCCTGCAGCAAATCGTTTTTGAGCTACACCACCAACAGACGGACAGGCAGACAGGTTGATCGACCGACCGACGGAATTGATAAAACCTGTTGGTCGTCATCTAGGGCCCTGAAAAGTAAAAATCTGAAGAAAATTCGGAAGGCGAATACAATATTTCTTTCATCTTTTAGACGAGGGAAGTACAAATATAGAAACAAGGTTGTTTACTCTTGTCGCAATTTAAAATTAAGTCCATATCCCGCCAAATTGTAAAACCATTGGTAAATAGTATATTGCTAAAACGGGTTTTAAAGGATAAACCAAACTTTTATAAAGTAATTTTTTTCAGAAATCTCTAATAAAAAAGTTGCCCATATGTTGGATACTTTTTGAAAAACTTATTTATAAAGTCTATTAAGTTACTCACCTTATTTTATCTTACAGTATCCCTCAAATAAAAACAAATCACTAAATAAAAATTGACATATACTAGGCTGATTGGTCTACATATTCAGCTACAGCTACATATTCGATACTAATTTAAAGAAAAGTCTAGATAAAGATATGTATTTTGTTATTAATTTGACTTATTATGTTGCTAACAAACAATTTTAGAACATTCACTAAATTTTCAAGTAGCTTATTAAATTAGTATATTATTCAAACAATTCTTTGAAGCTAGGGCGGGATGATAATTAGTTAGCCTAACAATGAAAGACCGGTTTTATGTTTTCAAAATTAGTTTATTTTTTAACAAAGCCTTTTAGACGCTCAATACATTTTGTCCAGAGATGCTCGAAGGCTTTGATCCCATGACGAAAGGTGCTTTACTGAAGGTCTGCAAAATAGGCGCCAACAGTGGCCGTGGCCTTTTCAACAGATGAAAATTTTTATCCACCGAGGAACATTTTGAGCCTGCGGAATAAGTCGAAGTCCGAGGGATCCAAATAGAGTGCATTCAGAGCAGTGCTCGTCTTGGACGCTGGTGCGGCCCTATTAAATTTAACCATCTAAATTTTGTCAGTCGTATATGATGGAGCACATTCACCGAGCACAGTTTTCGTCTATTCAAAAATGTTTGCATCATTTAAGACTTTTGTATCCAAACATTAAATAACCGCACAATGGTCAGTATTTTCCATTGTTAAACAAATACAACACACGTTTTCTTTAAACAGCTGCTAACAACAAACTATTTTACAGATGGACTCTATTTTTTCAGTATTGCCAATTCAAAGATGGAAGTTGACATTTTGAATATACATTTATATTTATATATTTAAAATATGTGGAGGCTAACTAATTATCATCCCGCCCTCGTATATTAAATCTATTAGTACTATAGTAGGTATTTTGAAACCAATACCTACTATAGTACTAATAGATATAATATATAATAGCCGTAACACATGACACGGCTATTAACTGCAGATCTTCAGCGAGCACGATTGCGAAGTAGCACCGAAAGGCCACTTGGAAGAGGAACTTCGGATCTGCAAAACACCAAACATTTTATTTATCAGTCTCACAGTTAATAAAATTGATCGAAAATAGTAACTTTAAATATATTAGAAATATGCATATTGAGCTTTAGTCTGAATGAAAAGTTTATAAACACATGCATTGCGATTTACATAATTATATATATGTCGTAGGCATAAAGAAAATTTACGCAAATGATTGTTTACCCAGGTATATGCCAAGTGGTTAGTGCATAGAACACCATGCCTCTTCAACACAAAGCAGATCATTAAAGCAAAAAAAAATATCAAAGGCTGCAACTAACCTGAACAAGCTAGAACAAGACACTAAATCTTTGCTGAATGTCGTTATATGACTGACATTTATAAGCACATGATCATTTGCCTAAATTTGCTTTATGCCTACGACATATAAGTACATTCGACATTCTGAAATATTCATATCAAAATATTTTTATATTCATAGTAGCTTGATTGAGAAAAGCATTTTATAATCATATATCCATTCATATTGCTGCCACAAAAGGGATGCATGAGGTGTGTTTGCTATGTTGTATGAGTAAAAGGTGAATTCTTATGAAAATTTTAAGAATAATAGATTGTCCTTCAGGCGCACGATTCGTAAACCTATTCCTATTTCTTTAAATTTGTTTTTCATTATTATTTCTTGCAAGCAAGCAACTGAATGTATGTGTCAACAGCATTGAATTATATTTGCCTAGTAGTAATTTGTTATATATTAAAATCCAATGCGTGAAATAATTAAAACTCAAGGCAACCGTGTTGGTTGAAATATATAAGAAAAATTAAGCTTTCAGAACATATTGGTGAAATATAATTAATTTAGAAAATAATTTCCTAGCGAAATAAAAATCTATTAAGACTTGAACAAATAGTTTAGATATTATTTTATTTAGAAAACATTAATTTACATTTTTAAAAATCTTAACTTCTAGAGATATAACATGTGCAGTGTTTATAGCGATGGGACGGCAAAAAAATATTTTTTTAATGTGGGAGAACCGTGTAGACCATATAATTTGCTTGTTTTCAGACTAATTGTTATGGAAGCGAAAAATGTCTAAACTACAAGAATTTTCACAAAAAATTAATGACATAAAATGCTCTTCCAGTCAAAAATCTCTAAAGGGCTTACGGTTTAGTAGTTTTTACAGTCTAGTAGTTTTATAAGTATTGCTATATACCTTCAGGTATAGTGGATATTAATCTGTCTATGAATTATATTTTTATTCTATCAAGTTAATATTGCCCTATTTAAGTTTATAATTTCAATAATTATTATTTGTGCTAGCTCCTGAAAAATCAGGGGCGGATTCCTTTATCTAAATTGCTTATTTCTTAAATTTGATGTTCTAATTTTAAATAACATTCTCATAAGTCAAAATAACTTATGTCAATTATATGTCAAACAAATTTTAAATGACAAATACTAGATCGTTTACTAATACACAACGATATCAAAACAGTAAGTAATTATTTAATAACTAAGTTACCTTTATAGTCATTATTTCCATTTCTAGTAATTATATTACTACTCAAGATCACGCACCTTTCACTTGGTGTCAACAAAGTTCTGGATGTCAACCAACCTGCTTCTCTCCGCCTACTGATCCAACCTCTCAAGCACTTTCACGCAATGGAAGCCCCCACTGACAGACAAAAAGTCCCAACTGTCCAGAATCAGCAACTCAAACCTTCGCCACTGTATACAACCAAACAGACCAAATCTGCAGACACCTACTTCCAATACCACCTCTGCCAACTTCCTGGAACGTGCCTCCTTAACTGCTGGTCCTCCTCTGTAACTCTTCCTTAGCACCAAACAACTTGACGTAATCTAATTTTATTAATGTATGATGTCAAATGTAATTCTCCAATAAACTTGACTTAGTATTTTACTACAGTTATTTACATTTGTAGATGAATTCTGCTTGCCATTAATTTTTTACCACATAGTTATAATCTTCCTTAGTTTTATGTCTTTAATTATTCTTCTCGTTTCAATTTCCTTTTTGGATTCATCAAGCCAATTTAGTATTTTACTTTTTTTATCATCCAAATATTTCTCAATAAAATTAGGGATTATTTTAATTACCCCAAATTATTTCAGATAATTTTGTTTAAAATTTGTTATTTTTAATAATCGAAACAAAGTACTTAACGGTACAATTTTTTTTACTTTTTACACTCTATTTCATAATATTTGATTTATACTTACTATTTTTATAATTTATTACAATTAAGTATTTGTCATTCCCTTCAAACCTTAATTTTTAAGATACTAGCTGACTCGGCAAACCATTACGCACAGAATCATAAAAGTATGACTGCAAATAGAAAGTCGTACAGTGTATAGAAAAACACACTTTCGATATTTTCCAATTTTCCGGATTTCTCTTTGGATTTTTCCGAATTTACTTTTTGCTAAACCACCTCGGGATTAAGACGAACAAAACAAAAAAAAATCATCCAAATCGGACAAGTCGTTCTCAAGTTTTTGCGTTACCAACACACGGCGATTGATTTTTATAGATATAGATTATATTATTTTTGAATCTATCTGCCTTTCAAACAGTCATACTCCACTCAATTACAAAATCTTTTTTACTTTCTACTTGCATAATAATTATTCACATTCCCAATTCATATTTAATTTATTTATTTATTTTATTTATTTATTTAATTCGCACTCAGCCAACAGCCGTTAAGCCAATTATAGGCGTTGCTGTGCAGTTATGAGGACTTCCAACCCCACTAACGGCTGTCATGATGTTGTATGACCGCCGGGACTAACTTTTTTCCGTGATAGCCGTACCACGAGGCGCCGAGAGATGCAGCCGTGGAACTCCCATCCAAGTTCTGACCAGAGACAGCGTTGCTTAACTCTGCTGATCGAACGTGGACGCTTGTTTAAGCTACACCACTCGGGACCTATATACAGGGTGTCCCAGATAAGAGCAACTACATGGGGATTTCGGAAACGGCAAGAGATACAGGGTGGCTTAAATGAGAGAAAAGTTGCGCTATTCTGAGCCCAGTCAGATGCTGTATCGAAATTAAAAATATCTACAGGGGTTTTTAAAATATCGAGCAAAAACAAAAAATTGTGGTTTTCGAAAAATTGCAATATCGTCGCCATCTTGTAAACAAATTTAATAAAATTTGGTAATTTTGTATTAGCGACTACGGCCAATCGAATGACGTTTACGAATTTTTTCTAGGCCTTCTAGATTTTTTGCAACCATAGCCAACTTTGTTATTTCTTATGGCCGCCATATTGGATTTATACGTCATTAAATAGCGCATAAAAATACCTTTTCAACCATGTATAACAGACCTATCTTTAGATGACGGAAAGTTAAATTTATTAAAAAAACAGTTTTTCACTTAGTTGGCTGTGAAACAAATGCCGCAGTTGTGTTTTCTTAAAAATGTCTTTAAAAAATAATCTTTTATTTATGATACTAAAGTTAACAACTAATACATTATTTATGATTAAACTCACAACCAAAAAAAAACCGATGACAGAGCGTTGAATTAAAATAAATTAAATTAAATGTTCGAAAATTCCACCGTTGTTATTAATGCACGTCATGCATCGATGAATTAGAGACATACATGCATCTTTAACCATTTGTCCAGGCATTTCTTCAATGGTTTGAACAACGGCTGCCTCAAGTTCTTCTACTGTATTATAAGGAGTACAATAAACTTTATCCTTTAAATATCCCCAAAGGCAAAAATCAAGTGGCGTAAGGTCCGGCGAGCGAGCAGGCCAGGCAACCGGACCTCGATTTCCTATCCAGTTATTTCCATGTTGCTGATTCAAATAGTCAGTTATGATTCTTGCATTATGTGGAGGTGCTCCGTCTTGCTGGAACCACATGTTTGCTACATCTTGAAGAGGCAAATTTTCTAAAGTTTGGTCGACGTAATTTTGTAATATTTCAAGATATCGAGGTGCAATCAAATTATTATGAAAAATGTTAAATAGTACGTGTCCGTTTATGACTCCTAGCCATACATTAAAACCCCACTTAACTTGATGACGCACCTCACGATGTAAGAACGGATTTTGATCGGCCCAGTACACGTTGTTGTGTCTGTTAAATACCCCGCAGTTTGTAAATCTGCTTTCATCAGACCACAGAACCTTAAGCGGAAATTGAGGATTTTCTTGGCATTTTTCTAAGAACCAATTGCAAAACGATATTCTCCTTTCTAAGTCACCATCTCGGAGTCCTTGACTAATATGTTCTACATATGGACGATACTTGTATTTTTTGAGAATTCTCTGAGCAGTTGATTTAGGCACTTCAACATTATTTTCGATTTGACGAAGGGAGGTACGAGGATTGTCGATAACACTTTGCAAAACAAGATTTTCCATATTTACATTTCCCACTCTATTTCGATTGTGTTTTTTAAAGGAACCATAAGTAAGTAAATTATTTCTAAGCATTCTGAAGATCGACAAACCTGGTTGCCGTCTTTCTGGATATCGCTGAAAGTACATATCTTGAGCTCGTTCAGCGTTCCTCCGGCACAAAATGAAACAATCATACATATCCACTTTTTCCCGATTTGAATACCTTTCCATATTAAATATAAAAATTAAACTCTTAACAGATAGAACCAAATAAATAACAAAGTTTTGACAGATAGTTACATAGCTAAAACAACAAACACAATTGCGGCATTTGTTTCACAGCCAACTAAGTGAAAAACTGTTTTTTTAATAAATTTAACTTTCCGTCATCTAAAGATAGGTCTGTTATACATGGTTGAAAAGGTATTTTTATGCGCTATTTAATGACGTATAAATCCAATATGGCGGCCATAAGAAATAACAAAGTTGGCTATGGTTGCAAAAAATCTAGAAGGCCTAGAAAAAATTCGTAAACGTCATTCGATTGGCCGTAGTCGCTAATACAAAATTACCAAATTTTATTAAATTTGTTTACAAGATGGCGACGATATTGCAATTTTTCGAAAACCACAATTTTTTGTTTTTGCTCGATATTTTAAAAACCCCTGTAGATATTTTTAATTTCGATACAGCATCTGACTGGGCTCAGAATAGCGCAACTTTTCTCTCATTTAAGCCACCCTGTATCTCTTGCCGTTTCCGAAATCCCCATGTAGTTGCTCTTATCTGGGACACCCTGTATAGATCTTGATTATTTTCAACCATTATACTTTCTTAATCCTTTCTAAAATTTATTTTAATACTCATATGTATATCATTGCAGTATATTAAACAAGAAGAATAAATAAATAGTATATTGTGCACTATGAACTGTAAGTGATACTCTTAAGGCGGCTTGGGAGAGCTCATACATTTTTCTAGCAAGCAAAGTGAATTTTTCTTTTGCGCCTTGAAGAAAAAATATTTAGGCAACTTTAGATACACCACTTTGTTTTGTACATGGCAATTTCGGAAGCGGTTTGTTTCTGTAAGTACCTTATATGTTAATCTATTCCTGTGACTAAGCTTCTATTTATAACCAAGTTAGATCAATACGTTTTGAGGTTTGTTTTCGAATTGCCAAATTAAAGAATTTTAACTGCAAAGTTTTGGTGCAACTGATATGTTGTAATACATTGTAGTTAAGAGTTTGGGAGCTAATATAATTAACTATTTATAGATAGCCTTCTTATTATTTTCGCTCACATTATTTTTTTAATAAATAATTACGTATTGTGAATTTTCTGTTTAATTCGTTACTAAACAAACTAAATTATTGTTAATCAGTACCGTTTTGTTTACATAAATGGATAAAACTTGCACAACGAAAATAATCTTGTTTTTCAATAAAATATAGGTAATTAGTAGAGGAATTTGAAAACATCAATTACTATTATAAATGAAAGACGACTGCTGCACTTATGATCCTTATCTGCATTTAGTACCGACTACGGAATTTCGCCCTTTGTGCAGGTAGGTATGTGAAGCTGACCAGCTAAGCAACTAAACGGCACAAGGCGATCTTGCGTTTTGAAATAATGACCACCCTAAAGTTTCCTGAATATTTATTGTAATTAATTTCGCGAAGTGGAAAATGGAATATACATAGTTTTGGCATAAATAATTTTTAACAAAATACGTTCAAAACATGAAAGCTTACAGAGCAATAATTTCATAGTTTCAGTTATATCAATCTATCCAAAACAAACTGCAAATACATAGGTACACTTGATATTTTTATGACGATTTATACCTCGCTCGCTCATGGGCAGAGAGCGGAGCTACGTCATAAATAATGTCATTTAAACTGACCCCATTGTAATAAGAAATTAAATAATTGTTATTCTATTATTCATTAATAATATGATATTAAACATTTTCAGTATATCATTTTTTCTCCGCCAGGCACTGCATGTTTGTAAATTGCGCCCGATAGCTTGGCCACAAATGTCGGCTGTTTAACAAAGACATTGGTATGAATCGGCAAGCAGAAATTAAAACACCGGAATCTGCGGCGGCAGCGTTGCTGGAGAAAACAATGAGGTATCACATCTGCTTGCTGAGAGCTCCGACCACCACATATTTTCCACTTATATTGGCCCAGAAACAGCGTAAGCTTTATACCCCAAAGTACAGAAAATCATAATCATCATAATCATAACTCTATAATAAAGCAGAACAGTTCCCAAGGTCAAACATATCAACTCGTGGTCTATGCGTGGTTACGATTGTGGGCGTGGTCTTGATATTAGCAGCGTTGCCAGACCTGGTACAATTCTACGAATCTGGTACATTTTGAAACCGTTTCTACAAATTTATTTCGTACAGTGTAAATCTGGCAACAGGGCTAAAATCGTCGTGTTGACAGCTGGCCTTTAGTTTACGAAGAAGGAAACCCTCATTTCTGTTGTAGAAAAGTGAGTATTCGTTATTATATTTTCCATTTTAATTTTGTGTGCTTTTGTGTGACATAACCTAAGATTTGCATGGAAATTTTATCTGGCAAAAACAGAGGCAATCAATGCGTTTCGCACTGCAAAATTTTCATTATTATCAATCCTATTAACGACATAATTTTACAGTACATTATAATTACAGATACCTTCCTTAAAGGAGAAATTGGTGGAAAAAGAAAAGCAGCTAAATGAAATAAAACAAGAATTCCTCGACAGTAGGCAAGTCTCGTCTGAAAACTGGAAAGAAGCTGTAAGTGAAGCCAAAAAGCAATACGAAGCGATGGATAGCGCGCTAGAGGTGAATTTATTAAAAGGGACGCTGTAAAATACCTTTATTAACTAGTGCGATTTCAGATTCTACATAGTATACAAACTGTAGTTCAACAGTGCCCACCGCTAGCCAAGCTGCAGAGAGATTTAGAAGAAACAAGCTTTCAGAGCGCATCGTCGATGGACATAGCTGCCCCATCCGACGGCATTGCTGAATTCCGTTAACAACTTAGAGATTCCTTCACCCATAAATAGTACTGCCTAAGTTACGTACTAAAGCGTGTGTTTAGTTATCACGAGTACGTTGTGAAACAAGAATTCCTCGACAGTAGACAAGTCTTGTCTGAAAACTGGAAAGAAGCTGTAAGTGAAGCCAAAAAGCAATACAAAGCGATGGATAGCGCGCTAGAGGTGAATTTATTAAAAGGGACGCTGTAAAATACCTTTATTAACTAGTGCGATTTCAGATTCTACATAGTATACAAACTGTAGTTCAACAGTGCCCACCGCTAGCCAAGCTGCAGAGAGATTTAGAAGAAACAAGCTTTCAGAGCGCATCGTCGATGCACATAGCTGCCCCATCCGACGGCATTGCTAAATTCCGTTAACAACTTAGGGTAAACGATAAAAAATGTATAGTCAATTACGGTGCGACTGATGTACATGGATTATCCGAACATTGTTTGGTTTATTGTGACTACCCTATTAAATGTAAATTGCATCGCAAAAGTTTTTTTGTATACTTACAGAGATTTTGCTAATTTTGATTATGAGGAGGTCTCTTCCATGGCACAATTTAATAAATTTAATCATAGACAGTGCTGACAGTAAAAGAATTCAGCATATGCAAAATACATGCCTGAGGTTTATTCATGGTATTAGAAAATTTTATCACATAACACATAAACTTAACGAAATTAAATGGTTAAATATGCACAATCGCAGAATACTTCATTCAGCCACATTGTTTCATAAAATTATCTCAAATAAAGTACCCTCTTATTTACTTAATAAAATTGAATTTAGATGTGATGTTCATAGTGTTAATATGCGAAATAGAAATTTAATTACGCCTCCATATCACAAAACTGCAATGTATGAGCGATCCTTTTCTTACGATATAGCTTATTTATACAATTCTTTGCCGGAGTATCTCAAAACCTGTTCACCTGAGAAATTTAACTCTAATCTATTTAAAATTCTACTTAATCACCAAATCGGTGCAGCATAATCACTCTCTTACATACAGTGTGTCCCAGGATTGATGTTACAAGAGGTGAGATGTACTAAAAAATTTTGAATTTTATTTTAAGGTTCTGGGATTCGGTCCTGCTTGATTTGAAAAGAATTTTAAGAATATTTTCATTTTTTAAAAAACAAGTAGGCCTTGACAGGGAAGCAAAAACTATTTTATTTTCAGGTAAACTACCCTTTTTGTTTATGATACGGCAAAATTCTATTAAGGAAAGTTGTTTATAATGATAAATTTCGGCGCTATACAAAATTTCAGAAAGATCTGTCGAATTAGGAAAAGCCGTTATTTTTTAAATTATTTTATTTTATTTTCAGGTAAACTACCTTTTTTGTTCATGATACGGCAAAATTGTATCAAGAAAAGTTGTTCAGAATGAGAAATTATGGCCCTATACAAAATTTCAGAAAGATCTGTTGACTTAGATTTAACCGTAATTTTTAATAAATGCAATAATTGTTTAATCCAAAAAATAACGTTTTAATCTAAGTCGACAGATCCTTCTGAAATTTTGTATAGGGTTATAATTTGTCATTCTAAACAACTTTTATTAATAAAATTTTACCGTATCATGAACAAAAAGGGTAGTTGACCCGAAATTAACATACAATTATCTCAAAAATAACGGTTTTTTATAAGTCGGCAGATCTTTCTGAAATTTTGTATCGGGCCATAATTTATCATTCTAAACAATTTTTCTTAATAAAATTTTGCCGTATCAGGAACACAAAGGGTACTTTACATGAAAATAAAATAGTTTTCGCTTTCCTGTCAAGGCCTACTTGTTTTTCAAAAACTGAAAATATTCTTAAAATTCTTTTCAAACCAAGCAGGACCGAATCCCAGAACCTTAAAATAAAATTCAAAATTTTTTAGACCATCTCACCTCTTGTAACATCAATCCTGGGACACACTGTATATGTTTAACATTACAATATTATTGCTCTACAGTTAGTCTCTTTAATTATTTAATATTTGTTATCTAAGTGGAAAAGCAGATGCTATTTTAAATAGTAATCTGAATTTGCCCTTTTGGTGGTGAAATGGGGGTTGTCGAAATTAAGTGTCTTTATTGCGCAAAGGACATTGGCATAGATGACCTAAATGTTCTAAAATGTTCAGGTGTACAAAAAAAAGGATGAAGAATTTAAATTAGATTATAACCATGGCTACTACTACCAGATACAAATGCAACTCGCTATTACTGGAGTTAATTACTGTGATTTTGTGGTATGGAGTAGTAAACATTTTTTCCGTGAAAGAATACATTTCAATGAGGTATTTTGGGAAAAAGAAAGCGTTATTGCTATGAAGTTTTTTAACAATGTGATGATGCCAGAACTTCTCGGTAGGGCATCCAATCCCGGGATCCCAAAATGTCGGTATCTCGGGATCCCTAATTTTTTTATCCGGTATTTCAATCCCGGTATTTTTCCCCAATACCGGAATTTTCGATATTTTTGGGATTGCTTTTGTGTGCACTGCGTCGCAGTTCGCAGAGTCTGCGAGTCGCCTTACCCAGCCTGGCCGGCTCCAGACATGGAGCAACATGTTGATAGATAATAATTAGTATGGTTCAGGGTAGTAGCAGTTAGCAGATGTGTCCATAAACGGCGTAAACTGTGTTCAGTTGTGTTGTCACTGTTGCTTGCATATTTACCTATTATACACCTACAAGCCTATGATATATATGGATAATACTAGAAATACCGGTTCTGAAAACAGGAAATCCCGGTATTGAACACCGGAAATCCCGGTATTGAATACTGGAAATACCGGTACTGAAAACAGGGAATCCCGGTTTGAACACCGGCAATCCTGGTATTGAATACCGGGATCCAGATAGAATTACTTCAATACCGAAATCCCGGGATTGAAAATTCAGTTGGGTATTGGATGCCCTACTTCTCGGTAAATATTTCACAAATAAAGCAGTTAAGGATGCTGCAGCTAATACTGATTGGAATGTATTCAAAGAGTCGTTAAATGTTAATAATGGTACAAATTTAATGTTTTGTAATAAAAGTAGTAGTACGGAAACAAGGACCACTGCTCTCGTAGCCACGCAAACTAAAGATAACAGTATATATTGTTTGTGTAAGGGTCCTGATAATGGAACACCTATGATTGCTTGCTGTAATTTGCACTGTTCCGTGGAATGGTTTTATCTGATTTTTATTGGCTTAACATCTGTACCTAATACTGAATGGCATTGCCCTTTATGTAGTATAGGTGAAAGTAATAGTATTTTGTATTATATTGGTATTGGAATATAAAATAAAAGCAAATAAATATTTGATCGATTTATTTATTATCACTTTAATTGCAGTACTGTAAAATAAGTAAATACAAACATCATGTTTTTAAAAGCACGACCGCTGAGATATGTGAAAAACGCAGGTCTATTTTTAAATAAGTAACCGAATGCGCCAAGTAGCTGCTATAGAACACTGCAGTTTAAATTGAAACTAAATGAATTAATAACAGATTCATCCATTTTCAAGTATTCTATAATGTATATTGGTTATTTATATTTATACAGTACAGTAAACATTGCGCTTCCATACTTTGACCAAAATTATTTAAAAAGATATTTTTGTCAACTACACGGAAAAATTGCATGTTTAACACATTGGAAAATTCCATGCTCACGTAAAACTTTTACATTTGCTGGAAAACTCTCACTTTTCTTAACTTGTAGAGCAATCTACTATTAATTCACTAGCGATTTAAGAAGAAAATTAACTCGCTAGCATATAAACATTATAAACAGTTACTTATGGTTGCTATTATAAAGATAATAATAATAATGCCAGTTTAAAATGCCAAAGAAATAATAATTAATCGAGTTATTTAACAATATCAGTAACGGCGTAACTGGAGACTTGAGTTACCGCATTTATATTTTTATGGCGCTCAACGGCTTAAACCTGAAAAGAAACACAGATTGCAGGCAGCTGAAAATTATTTCGGTGGAGCAAATAATTCTCACATATAATCTCATAAGTCACAAGAGCATTAATTCTTTCCGGATTTTTTTTTTGACTGCGTTCCAACAACGTCATATTAATTAGGACGCCTTCCAGGGGCAAGCGTTTCCTTTACAGAGACTTTCCATTTGAAAATATATTTTTTGGAACTTTTCCTTACTGCCAATCTCTAGCGTGCTTTTAAAACTTTCTTTAGTGCAACAAAAGTTATTAAATTCGTCCTACATTTTAAATGCGGCATATGCCGCGGGGTTTAAGCTAGTTTTGACATAAAGCACGTACTAGCAACGGCGAGCGATAGCCCAATAAATAATTCTGGGCCAAACACTCACCGCCCGAAAGCAATAGGCGACTCTGGACACGCAGGCATCGAAATTCGGAAAAATTATTAAAACAAATACTTCACGACGATTGAGCTACCCGTGTTTAGAGTTTACCGAAAGACAAAATTAAGCGCTTTCCAACAAGGGCAAACCCGTTCTTGTTTAATTTCAATCGACCGAGTGCGCCTCAAAAAACCATTAAGCGATTCAGTTTAAGCGACAATACAGTGCGGCTGAAAGTGGCTCGGGAGCCTCGTCGTCTCACAGCGGCTCCAATAAAATGTAGCAGCACAAACACAAGGGGGAGAAATTCGCAGGCGGCATCCGTCTGCCGGCGTAAGATTTAATTTTATAAATTAAACTAATTAAGCGGAGCATCGATCCAACCCCTATGTATGCGCTATCAAAATGCAGGAAAAATTACAGCTCATCCAATGAGCCCATTAGACACCTTGAACTAAGGCCATCGTCAAAACGTGAGCCCAAACCAGCGCCTATTTTTGATACCAAAAGACTCCGAAGAAATTAATTCACACGAGGAATTTAACATCAACCACCCTGAGTCTGGTATCAAAATAATGAGCATCTTTGCAGCAACACGTCTCCGCAAAAATCAAGCCGCTAATTATTAGCGCCACGAAATCAATCGTGAAACATCCTTCTTCCTTGAACCAATAGGCAAACAAAGGTCTGGAGCCCTTTAAATAATCGGACGAAGGGCAAACCAAATCACTCAGCTCCCAGTTTCGAGTCCCACCAACACTCAGCTAATGGCTTCGAGTTCCATCAACACCCAGCTCCCAGCTTTGAGTCCCACCAGCAATCAGCTCTCCAGCTTAAAGGACGCCACTCAGGACCCAGCTCTCCGAACCATCCGAGGACTTAGCTGCCAGAGCCACCCGAGAACTTTGCTGCCAGAGCCATTCGGGGACTTAGCTGCCAGTCCCATCCGAGGACTTAACTGCCAGAGCCATCCTAGGACTTTGCTACCAAAGCCATCTGAGGATATAGCTGCCAGAGCCATCCGAGGACTTTGCTGTCAAAGCCATCCGAGGACTTAGCTGCAAGAGCCATCCGAGGACTTTGCTACCAGAGCCAACCCCGGAACGAGCTGCCAACTGCCCCCAGCCATGGATGCCCCAGGTTTCCAGCGTAAGCTCTGTTCGTGACCCAGTGGGTGTTCATTTCAGCAACCGCCGCCTTCAACGACCCCTTTTGCCGTATAGGACCAGCCGCCTCCAGGAGCTATTCGGACTGTCCCCAACGCTGCCCCCGGACTCTCCTCTAGCCCAAGTCGTCCGCACCCGGCACCAGGAAGTGAACCACCCCTCGAGTGAAACCAGACTCTTGCACCCGGATCAAATCACTTCCTTCCCCTTCTCGAAGATGGTCCCCCGGTCCCGCTCGCCGCCCCCGGGAGAGCGCTCCGGGCGCACGCTTTAGCCACTGCCCCGCATCGCCCCCCGAAGGACCAAGCGGACCTAGACGGTGACTACGGCCGCCGCACCACTATTTATTTCTGTGTTTTCTTTGTTCTTTTGCATATATGTTACGTAGACCTTTTTTTATCTTTTTTTTTAACGTTTATGCCAGTTCAGCATCAACTGCTATTCATGGCAGAGTTAATTCTAAGTTATTTATCACACTGACATCACTGTGCACTAGAGTCATAGTATTGAGAACCAAGGGAGTAAAGTACTAATTATCATGCAGTAATGAGTTTAGTTCATAGGAAGTTTTGGATGTAATTCACTCACTGTCACTATTTAGTAAATCAACTGGTAGTTTATGTTTTAGTTTAATGTGCACTGATTTTTGTCCTAAGTTGTAATAGTTCGCACTATCGCACTGGTTATTATCGTAAAATTTTTTAGTTGTTTGAGTAATAAACTGTTTTTTTTAGATTGGTTTTTAATATGGCACTTCATATACTGCATCCATAAGTGAGAATAGGTTTTATTAAGGACGTGTACATTAAAGTCCCGCATTTTGTTCTGAAAGATAATTTTTTATTGATGATCGGGTATAGCATACTCAATCTGGCGTATGATTCCGATAATTTTTTATTAATATGAAGGCTCCATTTTAGTTTTCTATCGCAGTGTATGCCAAGATAGCGCACTGCGCTGTCCTTTGGGTTTCATTGAATAGGAGTGTCATTGATGAGCTAATTTGGGGGATCTAGTGGTCTTCGGAGAGTAAAGATTTTAGCTTCGCATTTATTTGCGTTGATAGTGAGCTTCCATTTGCTATACCATAAGTTGGTTTAGTGTTTCTTGTAGGTTATTAGCTGCGTTATTAATATCCTTATCTTGGGTTAATATCGCTGTGTCATCAGCATACATAGCGATGCTTGAATTGTGGGGAGTGGGAATATCGGACATGTATACATTAAATAATATAGAGCCCAGGATTAATTCCTGTGGAACACCAGCTAGTATTTGACGCGTGGTAGAAGTGTAGGAGTTGACTAGAACCTGAAAGATAAAAAGAAGACAATTATCTTCAACAGATGTGGGGAAGTGTTTATCGTTATCACAAGCCCATCCATCCAGATCCGATCAAACGCCTGAGCTACATCCACAAATGCAATGAGCATCTTGTGCTCAAAGCCGTTTTCTATTATTTCTTCAAGTGATCATTTAACCGTGTGTGTATCGCTTGCCCCAGTAAGTTAGATAATGTGGATAACAGGCTGATTGGCCGATAATTCGCAGGGTTGTTATGAGGTTTCCCTTGTTTAAGTATCATTAGTATTACTGCTCGTTTCCAAACAATGGAAAAATATCCAATTCTCATGCATGCATTGAATACTGATGTAATATAGCATATGGATTTGTCAGGCAAGTTTTTAAGAATCACGTTTGGTATTAGGTCAGTTCCTGGCGCTTTTCTATTTTTAAGTTTCTTGGTATACGATTTAATTTCTGCTGGCGATATGGGGTCAATGAGTGTGATGTCAGCTGGGACTGTGTTGTTTAGGACTATTTGCTCATCAGCAATTACCTAGACCTAAGTATAATCTGTAAATAATAAGAAATATAATAAACCTATGACCTCCATATTGGATCCGCCATATTAAAATTTTCGGATTTGATTTTCCTCATCAACCTTAGGTCCCATAGAATGCCTTGTCTAAATTTCTGGTTTGTAGGTGATCTTCTTCTTAGGGTTCTTTCTCATTTCACTGTAGGTTGGCGACCATCATTTGGAACTCCTGTCTATCTTGTGCCAAGTGTATAAGCGTGCCAGCATGTCTAATATTGAACCAATCGCGTAAATTCCTGAGCCACGAAAATTTTCGTCCTATGCCGCGCTTCCCTTCAATCTTTCCCGCAACAATTAATTGTAGCCAGTTATATTTGGTGTTTCTAACTATGTGGCCAAAGTATGCTGCTTTCCTTTTCTTTATTGTTTTTACAAGCTCTTGTTCTTTATTCATCCTTCTGAGAACCTCATTATTAGTCACGTGATCAACCCATGTTATTTTTAATATTCTCCTATGTAGCAACAGTCCATCTTGCGACGCCATATAAAAGTTTTGACAAAATGTAGCATCTAGTGACCCTCCATCGAGTCTCTATATTTAAATCTCGGTTGCATAACACCAATTTCATTTTACATGTAGGTGATCGGAAAGTGGCAAAAGAGTATGTCACTTTTTTGTGCAACAGGCACGACTGGATTTTATATATATTGTAATGATTTCTAAAGCCTCTGGGTGTGATCTAGTAGTAGTAGTAGTAGTATTTTTAGGCCTATATAGGAATTCCTAGTTAGACATAACGTATGTATATCAGAAACACACCTACACAACATAGAAACATTTAAAATACCAGAATATGAAATATATAGATCAGATTGAGACACTTCAACTGCAGCAGGAGGCGTAGCAATAATTATCAAGCGTAAATTATATCATCATCCATTAATAAATCTAAAACTCGAAAACCTAGAAACAGTACCTATCAAACTGAGTTTAGAAAACAATGTCAAAATTACGATTCATGCTGCATATAAGCAACCAAATAAAAAAATATTTAATGGCAATCACCAAACATTAGTCATAGGTAATTTGAACTCTAAACTTACGGACTGGGGATGCAGAGCCACAAACCCAAATGGTGTTAGGTTAAATAATATTATTATAAACCATGGAATACAAATAGCAACTCCCACAGATTATACATATTATCCCAGAAGACCGGATCATAAACCGGACATATTAGTTATAGTCCTGTTGAAAGACTTTAACAAACCAATTTATCAAACTGTGCTAAATGAGCTTGATTCTGATCACCTACCAGTAATCATCTCATTCTTCAATGCACCTCAATTAATACCGATGGTACCTAAATTAATTGAAGGCAAAGTTGATTGGGTAATATTTCAGACTGACTTAGACAAAAACTTGAAAAACCCATACCCCATACAAACAACCAACGACATAGATGAAGACGTGCACTAATATATGGAAACAGTAAGAACTAGCATACAATCAGCAGTAACACCAAATAATAACAAACCACAAAGATATCCCCAAACACCAGTAGACATTCTAAACTTAATTAAACTTAAAAACAAAACCAGACGTGAGTGGCAAAGAACACGCAGGCCAAATTTAAAAAAGCTTACCAATCAACTAACCCACCAAGTTAGAATGAAGCTAGACGAGTATAAACTCAACATGTATCACAAATACATAGAGGATTTACAACCTCGAGATGCAACAATGTGGCAGGCCACCAAAAGACTAATTCGTCAACCAAACATAATATATCCACTAACAGTCGAACAACCTCCAATGATGAAAAAGCCAACCCATTAGCATCAAATTTTGAACAAGTTTTTACACCAAATGACACAGACATAACCCAAGAACATCAACAAGAAGTAAACGAAACTATTCATAACTATAATAGACAGACACAAAGAGAGATCGTACCAACGTCACCATCAGAAATTAAACAAATTATCACAATACTTCCACTAAAAAAATCACCAGGACCGGACATGATCACAAACTCAATACTGAAACAACTCACAATAAAGTCACTAGCGTTTAATGCTTGCCTCCGACTCGGGTATTTTCCAAAGGAATGGAAACGAGCCATCATTCTACCATTTCACAAAAGTAGAAAAACTAAACATAAACCAGACAGCTATCGCCCAGTCAGCCATCTGTCAACGCTATCGAAGCTTTTGGAGAAAATTATTCATACACGACTAAATGTAATTCTGGAAGAGAATAATATCGTACCAGAATATCAATTTGGCTTTAAAAAAAACACTCGACATCGCACCTGCTTTTAAGAATAACAGAGACAATAGAACAAGGCTTTGAGAACAAGAAATACACAGTTATTTGTTTCATCGATCTTCAAAACGCATTTGATAGAGTATGGCATGATGGTTTTCGATATAAGATGATAAAATTAGAACTCCCATATTATCTTATTGACATCATCACCTCATTCATTACAGATAGAGTATTCGCTGTTCGGGTACAGGCAACCCTATCGACTAATAGAACTATTAACGCTGGAGTACCACAGGAGAGTATATTAGGACCAACTCTGTTTAACATTTACGCACATGATCTACAAACCACAAATAATGCCTCCATAGCTATGTTTTGCTGACGACACAGCAGTAATTACACAAAATGAAAATCTCCAGACAGCCAGCGGTTAACCAACTACAAAACGCTCTACACTCAATTTGCACATGGTATGACAAATGGAAAATTAAAATCAATCCAACGAAAAGCCAGGTGAAAGTCTTCACCTTGAAACGAATTCCAGACCTTCCAAATGTAACAATCAATCAACGTATAATTGAATGGAACGCAAGAGATATGGCAGTCAAATATCTAGGGGTTTACTTGGACATCCGACTTGGGTGGGGAATCTATGCGAGACTCTCGCTACTCCCGTTAATTAATAGAAAGTCTTACTTGCGCATAGAGTGCACCATGCTTATATACAAGACCATTCTACGCCCAATCATGATGTATGCGTGTCCAGTTTGGAGCACCACAAGAATTGCAGTGAACGCCCCGTGGTTTGTCAGAAATAAACAAATTCACAGTGAACTAAACTTACCTAATGTGTCAGACTTTATAAATACTTTTTGTACAAGATTCTTTGCCAAAATATCGGAGTGTCCAAGTGCTGCAGTGTATTATAATCTAGACCAAAAGAACCGACATCAGAGACTCAAAAGAAAACTCCCACAAGACTTATTATCCTAGTTTAAATAATCACAACTAAGCATGATTAACGTTAGCTAACTCTTATACATCTCACATTCAGTGGTACCGGTACAGAAAGTCAAATGATGACCTCACTATGTATTAATAAAAAAAATTTATGTTTAACAGAATCATGTATAGCAGATATATGCTGGCTGATTAAATTGTAATAAAAAAAATCTGGTGTGATACACTCACACAACTTCCTTTTACAGTGATCTTATAATTAGTCAAAAATGTAATTTTTAATTTTTAAGCATTTGTCAAAAATTTTCAAAAATTACGAATTCTACAAAAACGGTACAAAATAGAGCGTTAGTTGAAGAGACAAATTTTCTCTAAAATCTTAAGCAGAATTCAAAAATGTAATAATATACCGGGTGTTCCATTTGAAATAGGAGTTAATAAAAAAAATAGAAAAAAAAACAAAAGAAACCCACTTTAGAAGTTTTCAACTGGAAAATCACCTATCTCACGTCAATGCACATTAAAAATGTAATAAAAATGTAAAGTTTGAAAAAAATCGTTAGAGCCGTTTTTGAAAAAATCGAAAAAAACTGAAAAATCACAAGAGTAAACACCTACTTCCGGTTATGCGATTTTCTTCAAAAGCTTGCTGTCTCATCTACATAGTACACAAAACTTATATATGAAGTTTCAACGCCATACCTCTTTTCGTTTTTGAGATATTCTGTTCACAGACAGACACACAGACACACAGACCAATGAAAAAAAATATGTTTTTTGGGATCAGGGGACTCTAAAACGTGAAGATCTGTTGAAAACTCAATTTCGAATTTTTGGGGTGAATCCAATACCTACTTCCTTTATCGTAAAAGGAAGTAAAAAGTCATCGTTTCCATTTACCCCTATTCACATATACCTCAGCTGACCCTAATTGTTTCCTTTTGGTATTTTACATACCCCTAATAAATTCAACTATTCTTCAGATATGTCAATTTGAACACAAACATCTGGTGTGATATACACACAACTTCCTTTTACAGTGATTTAATTAGTCAAAAATGTTCAAAAATTATAAATTCTACAGAAATCGAACAAAATAGATAATTGAAAAACAAATTTTCACATATAATCTCATAAGAGCATTAATTCTTTCCGGAATATTGTGTATGTGAAAGTTGTAGGTACATTGCTAAAATATTTTTGGTTATACAGGGTGGCTCAAAAAAGCGTGGCGAATCAAACTTACTTTATTTTAAACGGAATGCCCTATATTTGGATTGCTTAAAAGTGTTGCATTGGAATATTCATCATTTTGATGTGAAGTTGTATGGGCCTAACGTCAACTGTTTTGGAGATATTAACGATTTTATGCAAAAAAATGCTGAACTTCAGGCGGCTGATGTAAGCAACAAAAACAAATGAATGAAGCAAAACGTTACCAAACAATTATGATTTTTGTGAACTACCTTTCAAGTGTAAAATGGTGGATCTGGGTATTAATGCTATACAGGGTGCTCAATATTTGCAAATATAATAGTTTCGATGTTGATTCAAATGAAACACCCTGTATATTTTTGTATTTCTGGAAAGCTCTTTTAAGGAGCTTTCTTTTGATATGTTACTTTATACCTCTAAATTCAACTGTTTTTCAGATATGCGTGTTTGAACATTAAAAATAATTTAAGCCCCTTAAGATGCGTTATTTCAAGGGTCAAGAAACAAACGCTGCTAAAATAATGATTTAAACACTTGAGCTCTCGAAAAATGAAAACGCAAAACCTGGTTTAGAAAATATAAATGCAGTCAGTGACGTCAGTGTTGATACAAGAAATAATAAACACGAAAAAAACGATAAATGCAGGAATAAATTAATTTCAAGGTCAAATAAAATCAGATTTTAAAAGAAATAGAAGCCAGTACACCAACATGCTCTACCTAATTACATTAAATGTTCAAATCGTTCTCTTTTGTGGCTCTGAGTATTAGAGCTGTACAGTGAACTCATAATCAGTAAATATAATTATTTCGATTTATTTAAATGGAACACCCTGTATATCCTTGTATTTTGAAAAGTACTTATAATGAGCTTTCTTCTTACATTTCATTTCCTATCCCTAAATTCAATCGCTTTTCAGATTTAATTTTCTCCTGCTTTTTTTCGTTTTTCCGTATTTATTTTTCTTGTTTTAAGTAGTGGCTGGATTTTTGTTTCCTAAAGTTGGTTTTATCTTTTTTTTTGTTGAGAAACCAAATGCTTTTAGATCATTATTTTAATGACGTTTGTTTGTTATCCCTTTAAATAAAATATCTTAAGAGGCTTAAATTGTTTTTTATGTTCAAATACGCATATCTGAAAAACAGTTGAACTTAGAGGTATGAAGTAACATATCAAAAGAAAGCTTATTAAAAGGGCTTTCCAAAAATACAAAAATATACAAGGTGTTCATTTTGAAAAAAAAATCGAAATTATTATATTTGCAAATATTGAGCACCCTGTATAGCATTAATTACCCAGATCCACCATTTTACACTTGAAAGGTAGTTCACAAAAATCATAATTTTTTGGTAACGTTTTCCTTAATTCAATTGTTTTTTGTTGCTTACAGCAGCCGCCTGAAGTTCATAATTTTTTTGCATAAAATCGTTAACCCATTAAGCCTGGAATTTTTTTTTTGTTTTTCAGTCAAATTTAGTAAATTAGAGATAAACATGGGTTAAATAAACTGTAAAAGGTATTTTTTATGGAAATTTGTTATTCAGTTAGAGTTTTGAGGGTGTTCCCATATGGAACCACTAGGGGGTTTATCGAATAAACTTTTTTCTTTTTGTATGGTGTTTCCAACATTTTTCTAAAAATTTTCTTGTCACGCCACGCTTTTTTGAGCCACCCTGTATAATCAAAAATATTTTAGCCATGTGCACCACCTTTGCACCTACAACTTTTATATGCACAATATTCATGTAACTCTCATAGTTTTAGATATATCTTCTTTGTACAGCCTGTATTACTAATTGCTAATTTTTTTACTTCTTGGCAGACTATCGAAGGTCTGTTTTTAAAATTGCAGATACTTTTAAAAATTTACCTAAAGCTGCAGATCCAGTCCTGTGTACTTTTTCCCTGTTTGTGTCTCTCGAAGTTATTGGTTTAATGCCCACAGGAATTCTGGTTGCCTAACTAACACGAAAATAAAAGAATTCAAATGAGCACAGAATTAATATACTAGTATTTTACACTAATAAATGCACGTGATGTGATTAGCAGTAACTATAATTTGATCAAGAAAGGTTAGCATTAGATAAGGCAGAATCGAAAGGGTTACGTTTAGCGTTTTATTCATGATTGATGTTCGGAATGGCAAGCGCACCTTAGCTTGTGTAGCTAGCAGATTTGATTTGGTAACGTCAATACAATAATGTAAATTTACCATGATACAGAGATGGTTTGTTCAGTTGTAAAAATTATATGAGCAGTATGAGTAAAAGTTGATGAAGCCAGCAAACGGCAAGACAGCTGACGGGTAAAGAAACAGCGAAAAGCAGGGCAAGAAAGCAAAGAATTGCAAAATAAGCCTTGTAAAATTGTGCTGTGTGCAAGAGGTGCTCACAGAAAGATGTAAATTTTCAAATAAAAAAGTTTTCTGTGTGCCAAAAAGTGGTTTTTTAATATTCACCAGTCTGCAGAGCATCTTTGTGTGTGTTTTTCGACGTGGTAACAGACCCCAGTGAAGAGGGAGAAGCTCTGCAAGAATTGACCAGATGCGTACTACAAGTTTTTAAATAGTTTGAAACATCAGCCAGCAAGAATTGTGTGTACCACTTGTTGGGAAATCCTTTATCGAGCCTTACATCCAGAAACTTGGGGCAGGAAGCCGCCACCAAGTGTATAATTGCCGTGGCGCTGTTTGATTTTGTGATTCAGCCTACGAAACTGCCCTTGCAAGGTAAATTTCACAGGAAAGCAATTGGAGAAGGCCCACTAGCTTTGGTTTGATCAAGATTAGACTTTGTACTAGGTGTAGAAGCAGGCCCCAGTTCCCAGATTCGTTCCAGAGAGGTTTCATCGAGGTAGCGTCCTTTGATTTTGCGGATAAGCGGTTTTGAACACCGAAAATTGCAGGAAGTTAAACAAATGCAGATCTGGGCGTCCCTACGTCACTGAAACAAAACCAGGTTAGCCGGAAATTGAGTCATATTATTTGCATTGATTTACCTGAGGTTTTCATCTCAAATGTTGGTATTTGAATTAAATTATGCTATTTTCTTGTATGAGCAGATCATCTTGGTGTTTACAGTCAATTTGAAGGTTAAAGCTGTCAGATACGACTCGGATATTCGCTATACGAGTTAATCTGACCTACTCAAAAGTAATTGTAATACTGAGTGTAAAAATCCAGCACTTTTGATAAGAGTGTTCTCTTGTATGCTGGAGTTATTTAAACGAATTACCAATAAATAAAATAAAGGTAAACTATTTATTTTGCATAGTAAATATTACATATATCATTTTAATAAGCTAGAATTCTTTATTAAAACTATTTTTTTTATGTGATACGTCCCACCATTTATTTATCTTAGTATTATATATTTGGGGGCGATCATTACTGTACGTAATTTATTTTATATTTACAGTTAAACAGTAAAAAGTAAAGTTCGTCCATGTAGGAACATGGCCTGAGACTAGGCTAGTTAGGGTCGAAATATATCTTTCCGAAATCCAATCAATCTGGCACACCGTTAAAGCGACTGGGTGGGTCGGGCGCCAGTGGTCGGGATTGAACCCCGTACCGTGGTACCGCAGCCGAGCTGGCGAACTTATATTTACAGTTACAAAGTGTTAATTAGCAATTATATTAACGTAACACATCCGCAGATGTATGTAATAAAGTGTTTAAATGAAAATCAAAGCCGTCAAAACTGTGCTGTCAGCTGTCAGTCTGCGATGTCTTGAACTTGATATGTTTCAGGCCTCTCGTTCGATCTCTTCGATGGTAGGCAGCCACCGGAGAGCCTGTCGGCAGAAAACAAAAAGGTGGCTCTAACCCACGCACCTACTTTGTTGGAAACCTTCGCGCACCTCGCTTTTCCCTTCGAGCTACCTGGTTGGGCCCCAGTTTCCCATGAAGAGATACCAAGACTTTGTCCACGGTAAATTCAGCGATAGTGTAAGTTGTAAACATAGCTGTTGACAAGCAATTTACTGGAGGCTGAAATATTCGTACTTTAATATTTTGTATTGTGGCAAAGTACGCAACTCTAGAGGTAACATTTCAGGATCCCAAAGTTCCTCCAAGTTCTACGGGGGCGGCTCTCAAGAGATTCCTGCTGGGGGTTGTATATTTGGCAGTTTTTCAAATACTTGGTGGTTTTGTATCGGACGATTATATATTGTCAGATAATTACGACAATTTGGGCTTTTTAAAGAAGTGCTTTTTGCTCGGCCTTTGGGGTAGATTTACCCTCTACAAATATATATCGTGCTGGCTCTTAACTGAGGGTGCTTGCATCATGTACGGTAAGATAATCTGATCACTTTGGCGAGTTTAACGTATACTATAATCTGGTTGTAGGATTATCATATAATGGCGAAGATGAACACGGTGTTAAGCAATGGAATGGCCTTGCAAATGTCAAAATAATGGTACTAGAAAACGCAACGGAATTTAACCACTACATTCAGTCTTTCAATATCAACACTAATCACTGGGTTGCGCAATACATCTACAAAAGACTGAAATTCATGGGAAATCGGCTCGTTAGCCAAGCCGCCGCGTTACTGTTCCTGGCCGTGTGGCATGGCTTCCACAGCGGATACTACGTCTGTTTCGCATTTGAATTCACTGTGATGTACATGGAAAAAGACGTAAGTATAGCACTGGAAATGTTCTATAGCGTTCAAATTCGACCTCTTTTCAGCTCAAGCCCTTGATAGTTCGCAATGAAAAGTTGAGTCGAGTCTTGGCACAGCCCCCTGTTAATATACTCGTTTATATCGCGCTGAGGGCGTACACATTCGTATTCATGGGATGGTGCCTCGCACCGTTTGCTCTATTGACATTCGATCGCTATTGGCGAATCTACAGTTCTGTGTATTATGCGGGTTTCCTTTTCTTTGGGCTCTACCCGGTACTGTATGGACCTATTCTTAGGAAATTGCTGAAGTCGAAAAGGCCTCATAGCGAATAAAATTTTGTGTACGAGGCGGCAGCTTTACAAAGGTGCAAGGTTAAAAAAGCAAGCTTTAAAAATTATTAAAATATATTCTGTTTAATTTTAATAGATCTCGGTACGTATCTAGTCTAATAGTTTGCGTTGAACGACTAAAAATTAGAGTTGCAAATTAGTTTTTTTTAATTGTACACCTGCCATAGCAAAGCGAATTCCCAGTGAATTAACCTTGCACCTGTATTTTGCTTATTTTAGATGTACACTGCTCGAAAAATTAAAGAAACCACTTCTTTTTTTTATCTATCTTTGCGATTCGTATTACAAAATGTGTTTTATTTAGAGTGCAATTGTTTAAAATTTTGCAAAACCAAGTTAGAGGTTAAAAACAAAAGTTAAAATGTCAAATTTGTAGTCTAAATTGCGAGATTAATGTCGAAGTTCAAATATATTTTCTAGTTTAAAAGTATTGGTATTTAATAATATATTACATACCGAGGTGGAAAGTGTTTCGTTCCTGTCGAGAGATTAAGTAGTTAACCGAGACGCGTAGCGTCGAGGTCAATTTTATCTGGAGACAGGAATGAAACTTTTTACCGTGGTATGTATACTATTTTATTCACAACCACTTCATTCTAAACAATAATTGGAAAAATTATTATAATACGACAGGTTGTGACGCGCATGAATGGATCAACGAGATTTCCATTGTACCTACCTACACAGCGGTCGGGAATGGATTCATTTCCAACCGGCAATCACTTTTCCGACCGGTTGGAAAGTTACAAGTTGGGAATAGCTCATTTTCCAACTTTTTAACCACATTACTGACTTTTAAAAAGTTGGAAAATGAGCTATTCCCAACTTGTAACTTTCCAACCGGTTGGAAAAGTGATTGCCGTCGCAGCGGTTGGAAATGAATCCATTCCCGACCGCTGTGTAGGTAGGGACACTGGGAATATCGTTCATCCATTCATGCGCGATCCATACCCGACCACTGTGTAGGTAGGGACACTGGGAATATCGTTCATCCATTCATGCGCGTCACAACCTGTCGTATCATAATATAATAATTTTTCCAATTATTGTTTAGAATAAAGTGGTTGCGAATAAAATTTAAAAGTATTTGTTGTTACTTTTACAGTATTTAGTTCAGTTATTGAATTTTTAAAGGAAACTTTAATCGTATCTAGCAGTGTTAACTAAGATCGTCACCAGTTAGCTTCGACACCGAGAGCAGCTGCAATTCCTTTTGCCATTTCAGAAGTAAAATTGCACGAACACAACTTCTGCATGTCGGCTTGACGACCAGTTTGACCTAATATAAATTGGGTTAGACGGTTAGAAGCAATTTTTATAATCGCTATTTTAGGAAGATCTTTTTTATTGTAGCAAAATTGTGCAAGGAAGCTGTTGCGTGCTATCGGTTAGTCCTGATAATGTAAATTATGGGTGCCGTACACTAGGAAGAACTAAAACTAGCAATATGAATAAGATAGTAACGCTTTAGTGAAGAGTTGTTTAATAAATCGAAATATTTTCACATTAATGTTAATATTAATAGCAGTTAGTGTGACTTGAACCGTCTTATAAATCACCTTTATTCTGTCCACATGACAAATACAAAAGTTCTGTTTGTTGCTGATGGTGTGATGACGTTTTTAAAACTGCTTCGCATTCTGTTACATTGATCATCGGCTCATCTAGAAGTCAAACCGGAACTGCCAAAATACTATGTGTACATATAATAACATGATAATGCGTGCAGAACACATTGGCATGCAAGCATGTAGCTTACCTTTAATACTGTTTAATTTCTATCATCACTTTTGAAGTGGATCACTTTTATATTAAGTTTTACACGTGGTGATTTCCATGCGATTCAGTAACGACGTGATTGATACTTTGGTTTGAAGCCATAATTGCAAATCGTGTTTAGAGTTATGTTCCAACTATATGACAAAGCCGCTCAGGCACAGGATTGCTGTTTTTAAGTTAACTTCAACGGCACCACTATTCGTGGTAATTTCATTACCAGCATTAATTTGCATCCAAAGAGTATTGGCACATATGTAGTTACTCCTACTAGTCTACAATATTGTAATTTATTATATTTATGTATATATTTGAATAAAGTCCAGTTGGAATAGTTGTTTTTCTTATATACTAACTACAGGCGTCAAAGGCCTAGTGCTTGTTTTATTGTCTTTCTCCACTAGCTGTCCTGAGTGACTGCCCTCCAGTTTTCTACGGAATGGGATGTTTCTACGCATCCGTTTCATCGCCGCCGTTTCTACGCCGGTCGGTTCTTCACCGGCCATTTCTATATTATTATATTTAATTAGTAATACAAAACAGCTATTCATAGGTTAAGTTAAAATGGGTTGTTAGGAAATAAAATAAAGCAGTCCAATTTTCTTCATTCTTCAGTAGATAATTATATAATTAGTAACGTTTCGTTAGTGTGAAACTAACTTCCTCAGACATATAAACTATACATATTAAAAATTCCAACAATTGATTAAATCGAGAAATAAGCAAATTTAGTTGTGCTAATCTAGGTGCGGCCATAACTAAAGCATCAGCTCAGTCACGCGTGAAGCTTTTATAAATGAAATACGAGTGGAAAAGTGAGTGTAAATAAACAGTTACAGTTTAAAGCGATAATTGAAGTGGTTGAGTAAAGTTGAGCGGAAAAATAAGCATAGTGCGGTGTATAAATCGGTAATTAGAAGCAGTTTTCTCAAGAGATAACATTCATTAAGGTTCAACATCGGTCGCGATGTACGCAAGGTTAAATGTGGCGGTCAACGCGGTGTAGGGTTGCCAACACTGTCATTTTGACCCCAAGACTTCGGGTTTGGCAATCATTCTTTGGGCTTCCGGTTTTCAATAAAATTCTTCGGGAAAACTACTCGTACATACATGGATTGCGAAAATTTTTACTCTTATTTGAAAGCTTCAGAGCAGAAGTCATTGGTAGCAAGTGGCCAAAGAGAAAAAATACATAATTTTAGAAAATATCTTAATTTTTTTTTCAGAAAATGTAGCTTTATAATAGTCTAATATGAATTTTGAACATATTTTTTATGCAATGCAAAAATAATTTTGTTCTTTAACTCCTATGATTTACAAAGGTCAAGAATTATGCAATGTGGAACGGGCCAGCTGGATCCCTTACCGATAATGTTTATTTTCATGCATAAATGTAGAAACCAAGTTGTATTTCCTATGTTCTATTATTACATTTAATATTGTATTTTATGTGCTGGACGTGTATTATGAATTTGTGTTTTCGCGACTGCAGCAAGAAACACACGCTGTACGCGGGATTCGGGAATTTTCAACTCATGCAAATTTAACAAAGAAGGCAGCAGTCGCACGCAGCCTCTTCTGAGAAGGATTTGTTAGCTTGGAAAGTATAGTACGTGAATTCGCCCAGGAAGATATAAGTTCATTTAAAGCGGTCTAAAAGAACCTGGCAGCCAACGTTTGCTGCAAACTGTTAAAAGTGCAGCAAACTAGCGTTTGAAAATTCCGCAAACGCCTTTTCCGAGTGTACATGTAAGTACATCCATTGTGCTATATTTAACGCGTCAATTTTGAGAGGCTCTAATTTAACTGTCCTTACGCGGCATGCACGCGATTAGTGGTTTCCAGCATAATGTCCGCCAGAAGCAGGTGTTTGAGGATTGCCGTTTCCAAGGCTATACAGCAACCAGTTCCAAGTAAAATGTTTTCAAAGCGGGATAAGGTTGCGTTTAACTGCAAGCTTTTGCAAATGCGTAGAGATGTGTTTTATCAGCGACTCAAATAAGTACCGGCTTCAGGCAATTTGTCATTCTAGTTTTGTTAAAGACATTTTGACATTTGCGTTCTTTTAAAAGATAAGTATGTTTAGCACCTAGGTATTTTTGAGAATTTAATTCTATTTTCTTTTATTTCTTTTGTATTTTTATAAGTGTTTTTTGTTTCTTATGTTTTTGTGTTTTGAAGTCAACAATTCAGCCTTTTTGTGCAGTTTTTAAAGTTATGTTTCAGTCCAACCAACACTATAAGAGGGAACCAGATTTCAGTTTTGGCAGATAGTGATCTTGCGTAAGCGACTAACTGAGATATTAAGAGAGTTTCATGTTCACTGAGTTAGCTAAGGGCAAATAATTATTTAAATGTTAAGACGTAGGGAGACGTCTTGTTCAGATTTAATATGTCACGGAGGGGTAAAAAATGCCTCAATTCATATGCTAGTTAAAAAATATAAAATAATTTTAGGAATTGTCTTTATAATGTAAAAAAAACTATTTCACCTTGAACCTTTTTATTAATTTTATGCCACTTTTCTCCCCCAAAGATATTTTCTTCGGGTCAACGTCTACTCAATGTTGGTAACCCTAACGCGGTGGAATAAAGCGCGCGAAATTTAAAAGCGTAAACAAATCAAATTAACGTTGACCGCTAATTCAAAATTACAAAATGAGCCTTAACTAAATGATCACTGAAAAATGTCACCAGCTCTCCTACTATATGGTTTGGTCTAATAAATATAAATTTAGCTAATGATGATGTGTTAGCAATTATTATTTATAAATTACAGATTTGAACTGAGTAAAATCAGATTGTTGAATTTTTACTTTATTAAAATAAAATAGTATTACGCCCTCTTTTGTATTTTACCTGCCTGCGATTCAGGGCCCCCGTAAGGGTTATCGTCGCCCGCGTGCCGGAAATATTTTGGCGCCCTTTGAATATATGTAGTACTTATACAAATAATATTTTGAAGCATAAGAACTTTAAGCTGTTATATGTTTTTTAAATTTTCTGGTTTGCTGTAATATTATTGTAGTTGTTTAAATATTTGAGCAAAATGCGAAAACACATTTTTTCTACGGCCACCACTAAAAGTAGGCCTTTTAGCTCTAGCTTTTTTCACTAAAAGTGACGTTTTATAATTTAGCGTGTTTAAAGAAAACAGCTGTTTACTTTTAGCACGTGTTATAAGGTGAAGTGAGGTTATAAAACTACAATTTCGAACTGGAAGTGAGATTGTAAAGTTATTCTAGTTACTTCTTGCGTTAGAGGGAAAGTGTTTTTTAAATAATTAAATCGTTATGCAATGAATACAGTCAGATGTGTAGTATTAATAATTACCTTTGATAACTGACTTTGACAGTACTGGCTCCACAAACATTCACCTGCGCGTCAAGGCCATCTGTTTATTATGACATAAATTATAACTGTCGTAGATGCAAACCTTTGTTAAATCGACATTTATGGATTAATAACAGTTAATTTAAGGTCGTAGAAAAATATTGTATGCAACTCGCGCTAAAAGTGGTTTATGCACGAGACGTATGTCTCGTGCATTAACCTAAACTTTTAGCACTTGTTGCATAAATAGCTATTATTTTAATTTTGTAATGAAACAACAGATATTTTAAAAACAAAAATTTTATTCTTCTTTAAATTTGTTACAAAGGAAAAAACAAACCAAACAACAAACAAATAAAACATTCAATCATTCAAAAATTAAATAGGTTCGTTTCTGAATTTGATTGCTGCAAATTCTATTATAATATTGTCGAAATCAATTTTATCGAGGATCTCTTGCTCTATTGCTAAGATTGCCAAACTAGATAATCTTTCTTGTAACCTCAAATAATTTTTAATTAATTTTAATTTTGAGAAGGATCTCTCACCAGACGCTGCAGACACAGGTAAGGTAAGCAGGATTCTTAATGAAATGGTAATATTTGGTAAAGATGAAGTTAGATTGTTTTCAAATATATATTGTAGAATGTCGAGGGGGTTTAACGCTTCAGGTAATGAAAACAATCTTAGGGCTTTTATCTCGTTAAATAAATCATTTTCTTCTACGTCATACTCCTTCTTTTTGTGATCAGTTAGCTTTTGTTGTAGAGCACGACAGCTTTTAAAAGATCCTCGTCATTTAATTTAAAAATATCACCAAAAACCAAAAACGTTGTGTTAATCAGATATCATTTCAAATCTACTATTTAAAGAACTGTTTGATGAATTATTTTTAAAAAGAAATTTATTTTAAACGCGGATTTTGGATCTTCAGGTGTCTCATCTCTCTGTTCATAATCGAGCACTTTTGGTTCAAAAATTCAAAAATTCTGTCACAATAGCAGTAGGTCATTATATCAACAAACATACACTTAGATAAGATTATTGATTATATTATGAATTGAGATAAAAAATATTTGATTTATTTAGTGCCCTAGTGCCTTGTTCATTGGAATCGTTGGAAATTGTTGAATAATTAAAAATTCAAATTGTATACAAACCTCCGGTTTGGCGCCCCTTTAGAGTGGCGCCCGCGTGCGGCGCACGCGCGGTTGCGGGGGCCCTGCTGCGATTCAAATCTCAAAACGCTAGCTCGGTAGACATTTAACTCAAAATCAAAGGGTTGGATTCCTGATAATTTGTACAAAATTTAACCTTAACTGAATACGCCACTGGTCGCTCGTATTAATTCAAATACGCAGCCGCAAAAATGAGTGCTGCTGTCAATTTACACGAACAGGTTTGAATACTAGCAGTAAACGTTTTGTTGACTTGGAAATTCAAAATTGTGAACAAACTACAGGTATTTATTTGAATTCTAGTACTTTGGCGGTTCTAATCTCTTTTGTTTCAGTGATTAATTTGTCTATGACGTCAAACCGACGCGGCTTGGATAATAGCGATTGTTAATTTTTCACCTAACCTGACAACTGGATTCCCGTTAATATTGAAAAAATGCTTTATCTGGAGGCTTGAATACGCCTGCTTCTTATTCGACACGGTAAGGTGCCGCTTGTACACAAATTTCCGGCTCCTCACACTGTTAATAAACTTTTTACAGTACCTTGAAATTTTCAGATGGTACCGTTCATTCCTCGGACGGGTCCAAAATTGATCTACTCTCGGAGTTGCTGCCTCCGGTGTTTGTGTTGCTGGCCGTTGTTCTACAGCTCCACGTGATGCGTCCCAGTAGTCAGCTCTGGTCCTAGATCCTTTATTCAGCTGCTATCGGCCTTCGTAAAATTGAAGTGGTCACCGACCCAGCTTCGGAAGCTTTTTGCGGCAAATAATTTTTTGTTAGGGAAAATGTTATCCACATTCTCACAGGTACTCTGACGTTTGTTCTACACACTGGTATACTTTTTATTGCAATATTTAAAGTTTAAGTAGGTAAATTCTTTATTTTAATAAGAGCACCAAAACTGCTTGCCACAAAATTAATTTATTCAACTGTTATCTCTTTGCGTCCTTTTTAAACAATATCTAATCTAACTAGAAAACGGACAGTAAACAAGTTCAATTAACTTACATATTAAATTAAACATTCTTAAAATTACTTAAATCTAAACAATTATCTCTAAAATTATTGCCCACATTTCATTATTGTCACAATGTGTCTTTGCACCACTACACGTTTTATTAAGCCCGTTGCATGTTCACTCGCATATTTACATTGATTAATTTCTTGTTCACTTCCTTCATAATTGTTTCTTGGTTTCCAACTGTGTTCCTTTCACTCGTTTTCTGTCCTGTCGAAACTACTACAGATTTTGTGGGATTGAGTTTTAAACAGTTTTTTTGATATTTCAGATATGTTAGCCAAATCTTGATTAATGTTTAATAATTCACATTGAAGATCGTCAATAAAGAAAGAGTGATATAGCTGTGTATCATCAGCATACATATGTATATTGCAATAATTAATATGTTTATGAACGGCGGATGTAAGTAAAATTCGAAATACTGAAAATCATCTATAAATTTTACCACGTGAACCTGAACCTTGTTACAAAAAGAAGTACGAGTCTCTGCTAGTTCAACATTCTAAATTACGAAAAAATTATAAGAAATTAACCGAACTTTTCAATAAAACAAGAGGAAACATTTATTGAAAATACATTTAAAGAAAATGCCAACCGATGATCAGATTCCATCTTTAACAACTAAAACAAAAAAAACTCTACAAATGTTCCAAAGAAACTTTGGAAAAGTCATTAAGATTGAGATTTTCCTGTGGCACAACTGGGTACAATGATCTAAGAAAGATAGGTTGTTACCGTTACGGCGACTAAAAAAGTAAGCAAAGGCCAACGGCTTTTCAGCCGGAGCTGGTCGTGAGTAAAACAAAAGACTCAAAAGTTTTAGCTGAAAAATAAAATATGGGCGCCAAGTAGCTAGTAACCCAGCACTTTGCTAAACAAAAGATACACTACGGAAGGCGCTACTAACCAAACCTGAAAAATAAAAAGGTAACGGCAAAGGCACAAATCAGATACGCACATAAATAGGTCAACGTAGTATAATTGCGGCAAACAGAGAATACATGCACAATTAAAATACACACACAAAATCTCAATAGGGAGATCATGTCACAGATTAATAATACCAAATAAAGCATAAGGCTAAACTCACCACAATACTGCCAGTTACATTTATATGGGCATAAAAGCGTAGTTGACAAGCAGGCCCAAATTAAATAAATAATTATAAACGGTATGTATATGTAACAAAATAGTAGTATTAAAAAAAGAATACAAGATTGACACTAAACTTGGCCAAATGCACTACTGAATAAACACTTCGAAAGAGTTCGAAAGCATCGTGGCTTCGACACAACTGTTAAGATTGAAAGCAAAATTTAGAATGCATGTTGAATGCAACCGAATACCCAGTATGCAAGGCTTAACCTTTATCTAATTAAAAATTAATTTATACCGACGCAATCACGGGCCTACAAGATCTTGTTTTGGTTCCGTAAGGGCGAATTCACGATAATGCAAGCCAGGGCGCAAATAGGTAGTATTATTCAACGGTGGAATAGGTGACGATTGAAAATGAAAGGATACTTTCATGCGCTTGACTTCACAACGAAATTACAATACCGTTAAAAATTAGTCCGAGATCGGAGGCAAAGTACAATACCAATAATATCTAGTCCGAAATCGGAGGCATCCCCGTACGTATAACCTAAATAGCTGAATGCCGATTAAAAAGAGCTACCGCTAAATATGATTTACAATGGCAGAATCAAATATATTCCACAGGTGAGTTTACCGCTTAAGAATACACGTTAAAAGCAATCGTAAGTTTATCGAGCACATTGCAGCACCGTCACGCAATTGTCTCCAGGAGGAGCTGGAGATTCGGGAGTTCGAAACGGAAATAATAATCTGACAGACCTTTGCGATGGGCTTCTCTCCGGCTGCAGTGGCCGTAAGCAGGGGCCGAAGGGCTATGAGGAGGTCAAGAAACAAGCGACCACCGAGTAGCTGTCGCAGGAGGTTTGACAGGCAATCGCCGTTGCTATCCCGTTGTGCGGCTCAGACTCGAAGGGGCCACAGTCAGCGGCGTTGACTGGCGGAGCATTGCTCGATTCGCCACCAGGTAGGCAGGGCTGCTGGCACGTTACCAAGCGAAGCGGTACTGCAGGTACGTAACCACACGGCAATACTGTAGGTATGCTCCCAGCGGGAATAGCCGTTTTAGATCTTTACGGCTGCACTTCGCCAAAGAAGTGAAAACATGTGCTTGCTAAAGCGAAATCCCCAAACGAGGTTTGGGCTAGGAGATTACCTCAAATAACATTCCCGGGGCTTATTCCAGACCAACCGCGGAATCCATAACACACCAAAAGCAACCTCCTACATAAGATGTGCTCGAATAAATCCAATAAAGTTAAGTCTCCAAGATGTGAATTTTCGAGGCACCTAACTTTAACAGTACAAAAATGGCGAATGCCAAGATGGTTTCCAAAAGCTGATAACCAAAAATCAAATTTTGGGAAGGGGTCAGATAATAGCAACCCAATGTGCATAAAGTGAAGCCTACACACCAGGGGCTCTCAGGCCTGTAATTCTTATCAAATGGCTTACTTAGATTGAAATGTAGTTTTCAGAAGATCTGAATGCTCAGTATTATTGTAAGGAAACTTAGGTTTAAATAAAGATAAGACAAAAATCAGCTTTAACGAAAATTAGAGCAATTAATTAAATAAATAGCTGTAAGTGACTTTTAGCCCGTAACAAGGTCTACCTTTCCCATCTATTCGCATTTTACATTATTCAAGAATAAACTTTCTAATTGCTGACTTTAGATGAGATGGAATTAAAAAAAAAGTATGGATTTTTGTGTAACTTCAAACACTTTTATAGGAAGTGTCACACTACCAAATCATGAAAATAGTTTAGCTTCCAAGGCTTTAGCATTCATGGTAGGGGGAAAAACTACAGTAAGCTTAATTTTTATGTTATATTGCTTTTAGGGGGTATTTCAAGCAGATGGAAACAAACCATTGCCTATTATTTAACAGCAGATAGCAGTAATGGAGCGGTACCTATTTGCTGACATTTTAATTAAAATTGTTGAGCAAGCTACCAATATAGGTCATTAGCCTTCAAAACTAAATAACTGATAATATTAAACCTAATTTATCTAAGCGTGTGATAAAGTGTAGTTTTTTTTATTTGGCAATAAATTACTTTTTGCAACTTATTTATCTGTCGGGCACTAAATTGCTGCTTTGGAAGTTTATCCATTTTTTTATTACCTATTTTGGTTCCGTTTGCAATCCCAGTGTCTAAATACACGTGTTGTTTGGCAGGAATTACGATATACAGGGTGTTAGTAAATAAGTGCGACAAAATTAAGGGGGTGATTCTGCATGGAAAAATAATGATATTTTGTTATATAAATGTATATTCGCAAATGCTTCGTTTCCGAGCCACAGTTAGTTAAAGTTTTTCTTAAAAATTGATAATTTTTTTATTGCTCTGAAACCGGTCAAGATATGCAAATGAAGTTTAGTGGGTTTTAAGAGGTACTTATAGCGCATTCTTTGATATGCAATTAAGAATTTTATATTCATCATTGGCGCGCATACGGGTAATGATCCCGATGTCTTATTTTTTGCATAAAAATGGCGCTACCTACAAAAAAATGACAAGAAAGCATTTTTGTCACAAATTGAACGATAAATTCAAAAATAATTTTTATTTTGAAATATCTCAGTGGCGTACCATTTTTTTCTATAAAAATATCGGGATCATTACTTGCTTTCACCATAAAATGGTTGCTGTCGATGTCTGCATCTCTATACGATCGCACTTCGTTTATTGTGTATGCATGAACACTTTCAATGAGGATAAGATCGATCTGATTTACAGTCTTTTTATTGTGCTAATCCATGTGCCCTTATATATCTCTTTTCGGGCTAAATATGTTGATTTTATTATCATTTTTCTCTCTGCTGCAAACGCTATTAATCTTTTCCCATTTTTATTGCTACTTGAGTGTTTGCTATGTAAGCCTGCTATTTTCTTATATTCTTCTTCTTTTCCGATCTTTGCATTGTAATCACCGATCGTTATTTTTATATCAAAATTTGGGATGGTATCGTATAAACTTTCTAGATCTTCATAAAATTTATCTTTCTCCTCGTCGTCGTCATCTTCAGTTGGGGCATGTACGTTTATTGCACTTATTTGTCTATATTTGCCCTTTAATCTAATATAGCTCATTCTTTCGTTTTCTTGTCTCAATTAAGGCATTTTTTAGTGAATTATTCAATATAAAACCTGTCCCAAATCTGTTTTGCTCTCCACCATGGATTATAATTAAATGATTGTTAATTTCTGTTATTGGTTCTCCTTTTATGCTTGCTTCTTGAAGTCCAATCATATCCACTTTATATTTTTCGGCCTCTTTTGTAATATGTTTTTCCGACGACCACTACGAAAAATGCCAAACATGGCATGGCTTGGTGTTACTGAAAGTGACACATTGCACAGGTCACCTGAAAAAGCCACGTGGAGCGTGCGTTTTCCATCTTGAAACACTAGTGCGACATGGTCTCCCGTAGCAACTAAAATGCGCGAGATCGTCACAGCCATTTCGACATAAAACAGCTCGCAAGTATCGAAAAAAACCGGTTCAAAAATCTAGTAAGCTAGGTAATGTCACAGATATAGTATGACAATTTATGTTGATGTTTAAATAATAATTGTTTCATGTAGCGGTTAAAAGTGGTAAATTTGGTTTATATTATAAAGAATAGCTGGTCGTCGGAAAAGTATAGTGTATAACACGTGCTGATTGAATATTTCACACTTCTGCGAATGAGCCACTTGCCTTCGGCTCGTGGCTCAACTATCGCATTCGTGTGAAATATCCAAATTTCAGCACTAGTTAGACAATATACTATTAATGTCCCCTCACTGTTTATACCTCGTACGTTCCATGTTGCAATATTTAGTATATCGTTGTTATTTTTTAATTTGCGTAGTCTTATTTTTTTAATTCTCTTCAATCCCAACTGCTCTACCCCTTATAGCCAATTTTCCTCTGTATTTCTTCCTTCTAAATTTGCTAGCTGTAAAAGTGATTTTTTGGTATACTGCAATTTCGTTAGTTTCTTTTTAGTATCTCAATTTCGTAATTTATTGTTTAATCTTTGTATGCTCTGATAGAGCATTTATTTTTCACGAGCTTTAAAATAAATAAATTTGTTCTGCTGTGTTAGTGATTCGTTTACGTAAATAGCATTATTTTATACCGGCGTTTCAGTAAATGATAGATCGCTTATCTTAAGATTTCTCTTGACTTTTTTGCAGCGCAGGAATTCATCTTTGTCTGTTCTGCGAACCAATTTTAATATAATTCCTCTCGAGCAATCCTGGCGATTAGCATCATTGCCTAAACGGTGCACTACATCTATCATATCATTTTCCATCTTAAACGCAATAGCGTTGTCCATTGATTTCATCACCATAACTAAATTCTCCGCCATAACTTCTGGAATACCATGGAATTCTAGGCAGTTAATCCTTGAGTACTGTTCCAAATCGTTGATGTGGTTTTTTAATTGGATATTTTCGCGCTGTAACGCATGATTTTTTGCTTCCAGGTTCTCAATCTTAGAGAAACATTCTGTTATAAGTGCTTGTTGGTTCTTTAATAATTCATTGCTTTTATTGATCTTGGTGTGACACATTTCTACAGATTCAGTAACAGTTGCTTAGCGATCTAACACGCTATTCAACTTATCCATAATTGTAGACAAAGTTGGTTCTTTGTTAGAACATGCCTTACATAACCAACAGCCCACAGTAGCTAGAGATGTTATATCCGATTGCGATAAACCTATGCAAGCTCCGTGATAGGTTTTATTACAGGTATTGCATTTTTTTATACTAGTTCTTACAATTGGTACATTGCACAACCCACAGGTATCAACCATATAGGATATACCTGATTCGACTAATATTCTTGGCCTCGATGTATTGAGTTGCACGCACTTATAATATATTTTCAATAAACTTTAAACTGTTATCAGTATAGCACTTTTATTTAATACATGAGCATACGCCGACGGAATTTTTGTAAAACTAAGAAACCTGGAAAGTATCAGTTTGCTAAAGATACAAATACGCTTTGTATAATAAAAAGTCAAGAGGCATAAATATGCTAAGATATGCAACTTTTACCAACACATGCAATAAAAGTCCGAATATGCATAATATGCCATATAAAATTAGTGTCAATGCGTCCGTAATTTTGCAAATAGTAAAGATTTGGAGACAAAATTAGATATGCTAAAAATAAAGACGATGTATTTTTCATATAATCTGTGCTCTAGTTATGAAATATTGGAGCTATTACTTTTATGCAAATGTTTGACTTGTCTTGTTTGTACAAATTTGTCATAATTTTTACTTATTCTAATAATAAATGGCTCGCAATCAAAATATGTGTTATTAAATAAATAATATACATACTTCTTAAGTGGTTTCTTTGAAATAGCGACTCTTACTCCTGATTAAATTCCATCCATTTTGCTGCTATTTAGTGTGTCATAATGCAAACTAAAATTTTCTGTATCTTTGAAAGCTTATAAACTCTTATATTAGTCTTTGTTTAATTACTAATTTATTAATTAACCAATATGCTACGAGTCCTACCAACGGACAGAACACAAAGCAGTAGTTTTGAGTTGTGCTCACATGAATTGCATAAAAATCATTACTTATTAACATGATAGGAAGTTTCTATAGTAAATAGTTGTAGTTTGTCTTTTTTGTTCTCAGTCCGTTTTTAAATTAATTTCTGATTTTATTGAATCCTCTACGAATTTATTGTACATTAAAAGATATAACTTTGACTTTTATTAGGTAATTACTTAATTAGGATTCTGTTTACATATTAGATAATTACTGCCTGAAGGCAGATTCAAAATATTTATATTTGCCTGTTGTCCTGCCCAACAAAACGCTGCAGGCTGTATTCTTAATCATTATCACAACATAATAAATTACAGCAATTTTAATGAGAAGTTTATGGGTCACTTAAGTACGTAAATAGAAGCAATGTGACTGAAATTTATCTTTAGCATCTAAGCTAAATACCCAAACCAAGCAAGGTTTTGGCTATTGCATTGCAAGTAAGTCATGGCAATCTCTTGTGGTAGTTCCCTAGTTTTCCTTCTGATTATAGCGAGCGGAAGCTGTAACAATGCACCTAGTGTAATTATTATAGGAGCCGGGTCTGCCGGCATTGCTGCAGCCTCCAGACTGTTAGAAAATGGCTTCAGTAATATCAAAGTTTTAGAAGCTGAAGACAGAATTGGGGGCAGAATCGACAGTGTTCCGTTTGGGGATGTTGTGGTGGATTTGGGGGCTCAGTGGTGTCCTGAAGATGACCAAAATGTGGTGTACAAGATGGTTAAGGATTACGATTTGACGGAATCTGTGGATCTTTCTGTGAATTATGTTTATTCATCTCGGGGGAATATCGATGAAAATCTTGGACGGGAATTGAATGCACTTTGCAAAAAAATTTACGGCGAAATATCGGAGAAGGAAATTTCAGTGGGAGATTATGTAATAAACAAGTAAGTTCTTTAATTATTAATTGGACATGTCTGCATATACAGGGTGTTTTGAAGAGAATAAGGATTTATGTATAGTAATGTGCCTTATACTGTTAAAAATACACCTTCTTATGACTACAGAGTCAACAAAGTCTACATATTTTCACATTGTTAGGTATAATCAATCCATTACGGAAATGTTCGGTAATAATAAAGAGAAACTGGACTTTGCTTGGGAAGTACTGAACGCCTTCAAAGGTGAAGTTTTAATAATGGAGGCAGCTTTTTCATGGTTTGATGTTTCTGCTAAAATCACCCATATGGAAGAAAAACACGGCGCTGTAGGTTGGAAGGGAAAAGGCTATAAAACTATTTTAGACGTTTTAATAAAAGCTTATCCCGATCCGAACAAAAAACTGCCAGTTACCGACAAAACAATCTTAAATAAAGAAGTAACTGAAATTGTGTGGGACGACACTTCGAGTCAATCGACTGGAGTGATTGTAAAATGCTCGGATAATTCAACATACACTGCTGATCATGTCATCTCAACAGTATCACTAGGGGTTCTGAAAGACCGTTACGATAGTCTTTTCCAACCCCCGCTGCCACAGGAAAAGTTAGATGCGATTGAAGAGCTGGGGATTGGGGCAGTTATGAAGGTTGCCCTTACTTTTCCAGAGAAGTGGTGGCCAAACAGTAGCTCTGCACAAGTCCATTTGTGCTGGCTGGACGAAGATCGTTCAAAACTGCTGCAGGAATTTCCCCATGGACCAAACGATGTAAGTTGACTAAATTATGTATTCTGCAGTAATGAAAATATAACTGTACTTTGCACAGGACGGTCACTCGTGGCTCGAGGATTTGGTCCAATTTTTTCCTTCTGAAAGGAATTCAAACGTGCTGATTGCCTGGTTTACAGGCAGGTTTGTGCCACAAATTGAGATGCTTTCCGATAGCACCATTGTCGATGGAGTTATATTTACTCTGCGAAAATTTCTAGGCCATCAGTTTAACATCACTCGGCCAAATGGAATATTACGGTGGGTGTATGGACTATTTAATTTGCAAGACTAATTATCGTTAAATTTAGATTTAACTGGTATTCCAACCCCCATTTTCGAGGTGTCTGCTCGTTTGAAACTTTAGAATCACGCAAAAGGAAGGTGCCTGCACAGCTTGCGCTTTTAAATCCAGTGACTTCACAAGATGGGAAAATGAGGTTGTTGTTTGCTGGAGAAGCTACGAATCTCGTTCATTATTGTAGTGTTCACGGGGCAATTGAAACAGGTTATCGCGAGGCTGATAGGATAAGACATTATTATCAGAATAGCGATATATGAAAGGGTCACTTGATATTCCTATATGCAGGGTGTTTATACACAAAATACAAAGCTTGTAATTGTTTATCCCTCTTAGAACTTACGTAATAAAGTACAAGTTTGTGTAAAATGTCGATATTGCTTATGGTTTGGTCAGCACTTGGTTTTAAAGCAATTCAAACATTTTAAATTGCCAATAATCAAGTAACTTGATCTTCTTCCACCATATTAAGGGTTTTTTTGTTCATTGCAGCACCCTGGCAAGTCCTTTTGTTTCGAGTTGTAGGTAAAAAGAGGCTAAACAGTCTTGTAAGAAGTAAATTTTAACTATATGAACTCAATGGAAGAAATGTTACTGAAGATATTGAATTTGAAGGAGCTGCCATTTCTCTAATATTGAGTTTTTAATAGCTATTGTGGTACCGAAACCTACAACATTATTTTTGTGTGTATAATCATCGCCCACGTGTTTCGCATCTATTGTTTGAACACTCAGTAACAAAATTTTACTTTACTGTTAAAGCAATAATTTTTATATTTATACATTTAAAAATAATTTTTTATGTAAAAATTATTTTCTAAATATATTTTTATACAGAAAAATAAGTTTTTAAATTTATGTTCCCTGTATCTTTTTCAAATTTGAATTTCTTAGTTTCCTTACAATACAATACAGTTTATTTGTGGTAATTACAATGTTTACATACGTCAAAAGCGAATATAGATAGAATAACAGATTTTTTTACTAAGTTTAATTTTCAGATTTACAATTTCAATTAAGAATAACATTAAAACAATATACACTGATAGGGCACAGTCACAAGATTGGTAGTATAAGTAGGTATATGTTTAAGTTTAAAAGATAAATATTTGTTTATTGTATTAGTCCAGTCAATAGAGCATAAAAAGGGGCATATAAATGCAAAAGGTCAGGTAATTTTGATTTTTGGATATATTGTAAAGTTTGGTGCCCTAATGAAAATTCCAAGTTTCCGACTTTGAGGTGGGTGGGAACCTTTCGCCATCTTGCCAAAATGGCCGCCAAACTCGAATTTTTGCCGATATCTCCGCTATTATTCACCCAAAGACAAAAATAGTTATAATCAATCGGATAGCAGACATAATTTGCGAGATTTTTTGTTTGAAACTTTTTTTTATTACTCTCATAGGTACTGAGATGCAGAGATCTGGAGACGGAGCATTAAACCGAAAATATCACAAATTCTCATTGTTCAGCCACGTCGTTAAATTCGTTTTTATTGTATACTAGCAAGATGCCCATTGTTCGTACGAACTACAAATGTTTTTTCTTCTAAATCTTAAACGAATTCTAGAATGCTCCCCTTCTCCCTCACTCAATACGCTAAACTAACAAACGCTGCAAAACAATATTGTAGGTAAAAAGGAAACAATATTCTTCCAAAAAGAGTTCTCCTTGTGTAGATTGATAAAACTATAGGTTTAGCATAATCACGGCAGTATAAAAATGAGAATAAAAATAGTAAATGTACTTATTAAATGTTGTATTCATAAATTGTAGTACAGTTTCCACCACTTGGAGGTGGAATTTCGGAAATCCTATTTTATTCTAAACTGGACAATCAGTAACTTTAACCTATTTTTTAACGTCTTCTACCCCATTTTTACTCCTTGCACGATGAAATTTATCATAAAAACTTTAAACCACTTTTTAAAGATTTAAAAAAACACACATATGTTCAAAAACAATGGTATCACAGGAAATACAGTTCTATAATTCACCCCTGAATCCAAATTCGCACCTTTAGGCGTTGATCTTTGCACAATCCTGAATTACGTTTTTAGGAACTTGTATAGGTAACCTTTCTCAGGGCCGTAACTAAGCAAACTTTTATTGTAGGCAAGCCAACATTTTTGCGCCCCTCAGTACAAAAACGATATATGTGACAAAAAATACTAATGATACTGTATGACTTCTACATTTATCTCCGGATATATGATGTAATGTATTCAAACAAACAGGTAGGCATTCAAAAATAAATCCAACATTTTTTATTCAAACATTTTAAAAATAAACAACTAAATGTTAAAATAAGAAAAATACAATACAAATAAAATGAAAACAGAAAACAAGATTAGAAAACACAATTCTAATTTTAAAAGAAGTATATATTATTATGTAGTCAGTAGAACATTTTGCAAATCCCTATATAAACATATGGAGTACTCAAAATCCAAACATCACTGCGACATTTATAGCGCAACGATAAGCATATGCATTTATCAGTGTACACGGGTTCAAATCCCACTAGCTGCAATGTTGGTCTTTTTAATTTCCAAATTCATATAATTCGCTTTACTAAGTGTTTTTGTATTATTAGCAGCGTTAAGATATTTTTTTACTTATTTTGTAGAGAATTTTGAAGACTTTAACCATAATTCGATCTAGCAAAAGTTGTTTTTCTTGCAGCGCGCTTTCTGTATTAAAGACGTTGAAACATATTTTTTGTAACTTTTTTATTTTAAAAATGCAAAAATTATTTTAATTAGAATAAGACCACCTATGTGGTCCAAAAACTAGTAAAGACATATCAATATGTTAAAATAGTACAATATAAACAAATAATTACATATTATTATGCGTAGTACCATGTGAACGTAGCGTAAGGCTCTGTATTCACAGCCACACTGTCACACTGTTTTGTAATAATCAATATATTTAAAAGTCGAAGCTTTTTTGTCAGCTCGTAGTATAACCCTTGCATCAAGCCAATTTCGATAATTCTTTTTTTTAAATAAAAGTTACCATCGGGTAGGGTCGTAGAAGTATTTAATTTGAAGAAATTCTACCGGGAAAGTGATTGTAGCGAAAAAATGTCATAGTAGTGGAACACGTAAGCTCTCAAAATCGCTCTGTGATATTCTGCTGATTGTTGCAATGGGCAACTGTATCAGCAATGAGCCCAAAGCAGTGAATGTACCGCGTGATTTTTAAAAAACTCAATTGTAGCCTGAATCAGTTGGCAATACTGAAATGTATTGTATGTATATGTCAAATTCGAGGTTAGCAGGTTAGGTTTTGCGCCAGTCTGTATCAAAACTGACGCAAAACCTAACCTGCTAACCTCGAATTTGACATAAACTTACAGTGTCACCAACAATACATTTCAGTATTGCCAACTGATTCAGACTATCCAGGCCCTGCTGCAATTAAGTTTTAAAAAAAAATCACACTGTATATGTAATATCAATGGACCTGCTCCAACAGTTGATAAAAATTGAAGTTAGAGTGTCGCCACTGCTGTATTACATTGTTTTAAAAATGGAAACATTTTTATAATTAGAATAAGGCCATCTATGCGGTGGGCTAACAAGCTAATAATTCGAATGTTTTGATTGATATAGGTGAGCACTATAAAATAAATCTGGTAGACATATAACATTTCCTTTGCAAATTATACAAGGTATAGTGATGTATCGACCAGATTGGGCTCAATTCGTATTACCAAAGAATATAGATAGGGGAAGGACAGCCTTATGGGCTATAAAGTGTATGCTGTGATTTGGGTTGCATAACTATTTACTTGGTTAAATATATCATTTTTTGTTCGAAAATGCCGCTGGAAGCTCCTAGCGTCAAAGTGATTACCTTATCAGTGGCATTCAGCAGGTAAATGCGTCATTAGCATTCTTAAGCTATAACAGTGTTGCAAGAACTTTCTCTCTACAATTCCAATAGTTTTACAATGGTTGTACCTACCCGAAATAAAATTGTATTCTGCCAAAGAATATTTAAGTAGTTTGATTCTGCTTACATCTAAGTTAAGTTTGCGTCTCCGACCGTAGCCGTGAACAAGTTCATTAGTACTGGCGGCGGCTGCTTGAGGGCCAGGCAAGAACTGAGGAGCTTTTAAATAATACGCTAATAACCCATAGGCTGTCCTTCTTCCCCTATCTATATTCTTTGGTATTACTATATCTGTAATTAGCATTATTTGAACTTAAATCATTAATATTTATTAATTTATTTGCAAAATTGGCCACCTGCTTATTTATTTTTTATTAGTACGAAAGAATTTTTTCAGTGCCATTTTGGCGCACCTTTCGGCTTGCGCCTGTAGGCGGGTGCCTACTCGGCCTATACCTAGTTACGGCCCTGAGTCCTTTCTAAGTAAAAACCAAATCGATATAGGTATTACTCGTATAGGGCTTTAAGAGATATTGAGAAATTCGTGAAAAGACATTTTATCTCTTTCCTTCCCTTTAAGGGTTCAATTTCGAAAACTTTTTTCCCTAGACCTTCGCTACGTAGCTAAAGGACTGTTCTTGCCAAATTTCAAGTTCCTGGTACCAAAGATTACTACGGATCCGCGTTGTTGAGTTGTTGGTTTATGTTTTATACATGTTAGCGTCCAGACTAATTCTAGCCTCCGGGCGGATTCTCAGCCGCCTTGGTCGGTGTCGCTTTCATCACCCATGGGTCACCGATAACATTAATTAGTCATAAACTGTCTGCAGTCGACTGCCCTTATGAAAGCAATATTGTATTATAAATTCGAATGCGTTGTGTGAGAGGGCAGATTCGACTCGTAGGCCGGCCCAAGTGCCGGTGCAGAGAGCATTGTATGACTTAAATAAGTGTAATTCACTTATTAATAAAGCTGGTGCGACACTTTGTTTTAATTGACGCTTTTATTAATCATTTTCGCTAATATACATATAGATTATAGCGGAATACTCGTTTCCTCCCCTTGTGGGTAAAATTTATAAAAACCTTTTCTACCTCATTTTAGTCTAAAATGCACCCATAAGAAAAAAAAATATAATTTTAACCCCCTACCCCTTTTCAGTTTTGCCATGAGGCCATGACCATCTAGTAATTTTGTTGGCAGAACCTCTGTTGCAACAAAACTTCCTCATGGAAATTGACACTTTTTGTGTTAGGTTAGGTTGTTTTCAGTTAAAGGTTATATTTTCTGAATAGGTACATTGTTGCCGGATATTCTCTAGTCTCCACATCAACTCGTGTTCTTTTAAATTTGGTCTGTCCTTTTTAAAATGGAAGTAGCATCGTTCAATGGAAATTTTTTGTTGTAACAAAATTATTTTGGGCATTTTGACTTTTCCTTTGACGGAAATTAAAATTATTTTTACACATATGATAAATCATTTATTTTCTTACGAGTATTAAAATAATAAATGGCAATGTGGTGGCAAGAAAATGTCGAACAGACACTGACAGAAAAAAAGTTGTATCCGCTACATCATCGAATCAGTTAGTCCAACATGAAAAGAAAAAATCATAGCCAACTCTGTCCCAAAAAGGTCGTGAACGGCTTATATTTGCATTGATAATCTTTGCAAGTAAAGTACGTTTTTTTTTCTGTAATAACTGTCAAAGTGTTACAATGTTGGTAGATATGTGATTAAAACGCTAGGAATTTTTTATACCTCATGTTGGTAGAACTTTTTAAAAATTATGGTTATGTGTCAATTTTGAATGTCAAAGTTTCTTAATTTGAACTCTTGACAAATTTCTTTTTTTAACATGGAATCATCATCATCATCAATAAAATTGGATAAAAAAAGAAAACCAAGAAATATTTTAAATGCAAAAATGAAGCAAGCGATATTAAATTATGACATATCCGCCAAAATGACAATAATTTTTTTAGTGGAAGAAAAGGACTAAAAATCTATGTACCAACATTATTAAAACTAGAAACCCTGCAGCAATGCAACTTATCCCCTAGAAAGTTGACCTTGAAAATTATTATAGAAAAAAAATGTACTTTAAGCACCAAGTCGCTATCTCATCGGGTCTAAGAGATATTGAGGAATTCGTGAAAACATATTTTACCCCTTTTTACCCCCGTAGGGGTGAAACTTCAAAAAATCCCTATTAACCCATTTTATTGTAAAATCGAACTTACAGCGAAAAAAATTAATAACTTTAACCCCCTACCCCTTTTCAGTTTTTCGTCCTTTTACCCCTTTAGGGTTAAAATTCTCAAATTCCCTTACACCACTTTCTAACTATTTTAAAAATACATCTATATGCCAAAAAAGGATGTTCTAACTCAATAAATATAGGAGATACGAAGGGTGCTTTAATTCACCCTTAATCCAGATTTGCATCTTTAGGGGTTGATTAGGGCAAAATCCTAAAATACGTTTCCAGATATTTGCATTGATAATCTTTGCAAGTAAACACCAAGTCGCTATCTTATCGGGTGTAGGAGATATTGAGGAATTCGTGAAAACACATTTTACCCCTTTTCTCCCCTTTAGGGGTCGAATTTAAAAAAATGCCTTCTTAGCACTACCTTACGTAACAAACTGAACCTTCCACCCAAATTTCAAGTTTCTAGTACCGGTGGTTTCGGCTCTGTGTTGATTAGTCAGGGTTGTGACTTTTCTTTATATATATAATAATAGATTAACAACATTTAATACATTTTGTGTTCCTTAAATATTATTAACAATTAAATCACATATTAGCAATGCATTTTAAAATAGCGTATTACAGATCAACCAGGTACTTTATTCTGCTACAAATAACTAAGTTTCTTCTTTAACTGTAGATTGCAGCACTAGCGTTAGTCATTCGCTCGTAAAAGTAGAGGGAAGATCTGGCAGCTATGTTTAGTATGCTGCATAGATAATGTAACCCCGCAGGGATGCTGTTAGACATCCGCTGATTAGTTTGTGTCGTCATGGCTACTATCCAAGAAAAAAAAGTGTTTTATATGTAACGGAAGTGGACGAAGGTTCAATTATTGTGGTGAAGAAACGAGGCATAAAAACTCTACAAGATTCTAGTGTAAAACGAAAATTAAGAGATCAAGAACGGTTTTTAGCAAATTTGAAAAATGTTGAGGTACACATTGCATGTCAAAAACGTTACACGAACGAGAAATTAATTATTGCGTCAGTACGCCGTAGAGATGACGTTGCGAACCAAGTTACTCCGCCCCCATTATCATTAAGATCATCTCTACCAACATTCAATTTAAAAAAAGTGTTTTTTGTGTGCTGAAGAAATCACTAACAAATTCATGGCCAATAAAAAAAAAGTACATCTCAACGGAATAATGTGTTCTCAGTACAAACAATAAATGATCCAGCTCCAAAAAAATTACTCGATTTTATTTCATGCAAATGCAAAAAGAAATGCACAGGAAGTGCATGTAGCAGTAGGAAAGCCGGATTAAAATGCTCAATAATTTGTGAGAACTATTCGGTAGAATCGTGCGATAATTATCCCGAAATGAGGATCAGTGATGAAGATGAGACCGATGATGTGTGATGTGTGAAGTGCAGAATCTTCAAAATACTGATTTCCAACCGCAGGATGATACTAACAACTTAGATTATTATCAACCAGGTCCATCGAAAAAACGTAAAAATTAACCTAATTTGAATATGACCGTGGACTATGCCTCACGGGGAAACCGCTTAAAGATTGATTCAGAGTGGCGGCAGCGGCCCGGCTGCGGTGCGGTAGCGGCGCCGCACCGGTGCCGGTCATAAATCGCTCAGCATAGATTTCAATGGGAATATTTTAGAGTAGCTTCCGGTGCACAAGCGGCAACATTGCGGCTGGCCGTCGGTGCGGCTGGCCGTCGGTGCGGTTTTCATCGATTTGGGACCGATTTTTGTTAACAAACCGTCCGGTTCGACAAAGACAGAGCGATAGTTTCGAGTGAGATGACACTTTTCAGTGCATTGCGTACAACAAGTGTTACCAGACGTGCAATGGAAGAGCAACTTATCCAATTTGTTTCTCAACAAAAAGAGCTGTATGATCTGAGCCTCCCAGCGTATTCAAACCCGAAAATAAAAGAAAAAATATGGAGAGAAATTGCAACAAAATTGAATGTAACAAGTAAGTATTTAATATTTCTCAATCATTTCAGTAATAGGTCCTTTTGTTACAAAAAAAGTAGAACAACGTCTAAGCTATGTCAATCTGATTTGTTAATTGCAACTGAGCAGTGGCGTAACAAGACGGTTTGGCGCCGGTGTGCAAGAATAAATGATAGCCGCTGTAGACAAGAAGTTTCAGAAAACAGAGGGCGGGGGGAATTTTTGATCATGCAACACTTTAAATTTAAAAGAAAATCGTACGACACTCATTAATGGCCAATAGAAAAATTAGTTCACGAGCCGTAACCAAGACAATAAAAAAAATTCTTGGAAATTTTTTGTAGGTAGATCAGCCTAACTGTGAGGGCTTGTATCGTTACGATTTTCTTACCGAATCTGCATTCGAGCATTAATTCATATCCGGAAATTATTTTCGTGCATTCAACAACGTCCTAATTTGCCCTCGCGTCCCGCTCGGGCAAATTAATACGACGTTGTTGGACCGCACTCAAAAAAATTTCCGGAAAGAATTAATGCTCTTATGAGATTATATGTGAAAATTAATAAGCTCTTTTCTTAACATGAAAGGTTACTTACTGCAAAATAAAACACATTTAGATGTTTCAATCTTTTATTAAATATAACATAATAATAATAATAATAATAATTCTATTATTCCCTATTGGGACATAGGGTATATTCTCTGCAGTAGTGATTTTCCTTTGCTGTTTGGCTCAGTTGTGCTATAGTCTTTCCTGTCTCTCGTTTTACATTTCTCCTCCACGTTTTTTGCGGGCGTGCTCTGTTTCTGAAACTCTAAGGGTTCCAATCAAAACTTTTCTGCAAATTTCAGTTTCATTTTTTCGCAACGTATGCCCTAACCATCCATATTTTCTTCTCCTAATTTCTATACTAATGTCCACCTGATTTGTTCGGTCCCAAAGCTCTTTGTTCGAAATAATAACTGGCCCCAAACACCTATTTACAAACACCTGCAATTTCTGCTTTAAGAGTTCTCTAACCGTTCACGATTCCAACCCATAAAGTAGAACAGGTTTTACCATTACATCAAACACTCGCAAAATATAACATGAAACATAAAAATACATATGAAAATAGAAAAACAAAAACCACGTAAAAGGAATACAAATTTAAATAATTCACAAGAAAAATAAAATATATAGATATATAAATATGTAGTTATAGCTCTTTAAGTAAACTCTCTTTTGCGAGACTTTACTAAAGCTAACATATCTATCAGTGAATTAAAACCAAGAGTACTGGCTCTTACTTTCTCGATACTCAGTAATGCAAAACTCTTTAGGCGTATTTGGCTCATCTTACTTAGCAAAAAGTTTTTAATAATTTTTAATTTAGAAAAAGATCTCTCAGTGGAAGCTGTAGTGACGGAATGTAAAAAATAGGATATAAGCTGTATACAAATCTGGAAAGCGTGTGATTAGACAGACATTTTTCTCCCACTTCCTTCACTGATAAGCAAGATTTGATACTAGTTGTGTACGAAGATCGAAGTTGTACAATTTGCATTAGTAAGCCGTCATCGAGATCAGTTTCATACGTAGTTTGAAGTAATTTGGGACTCTCTATGACCTCTGTATCTGAGGCAATTTGCAATTTGCGGTTTAAAACTTTGAATTTATAGTATGTTACTATGCACTATGTACTATCAAATCTAAGAATCACAAACACACACTAGAGCTGCAACATCTAATCTACTCAAAAGGAGAAAAAACTGCGCACTGAAAAGAGCCCAGTGGCGCTCACTATCATAGTCTGTTGTCGCTTTGAACCACTATTCTAGGAAAACTTTTATTTTCACTAAAAACTCCGCTACCGCTGCGCCTATATAGATTCGACGCCGAGGCTCTTCGCACCCCCTGCACATATGATAGTTACGCCACTGCAACTGAGATGTGAATAAATTTAAAATTATTTATTTTAATGTTACTGGCAATCGCGCCAGAATTACTTCTTGCTTAAAAAACGGCATAACTATTCAGAAAACTGCACATCTATGTGGTTTTAAAAATGTTTTATATTGTAGCTTTTGATATTTAAATTTGATATGACATATTTCAGGTTTGTAGTATTCACATGGCAGTTGAGGCCGTTTAATCAACTAAAATAACAAAAATTCATGGTTAATGAATTTAAAAATTGTTCTACTTTTTTGGTACCAATAATATAATTTGTAAATCGCTAGCCAGCTCGTAACTTCATTAATATAAGAGATATCAAAAGTACTACATGAGCTTTAGAATAACGCACATTGAAATAAATAAATAAGTAATGATTATTATTATTATTTTGAAAATGTTGGGAACAGAGAAAATTTTTTATAAAGTCCATTAATTATTAAAAATAATAAGTAATTAAATAGAAAAAAGAATATTTTATTCTGTACGCCTCGCCACCTACAAAAAAGTCGTAAAACAAAGCATTACTTTACTACCTATTTCTCGTATTTTAATGACGATTTCGAGGTACTTTAATGCCGATTTCAAATAAAATGTTTTTCAGAATTCCCTAATTTTTGAAGGGCAGGTCTGGCACTGCGCTCTCACTGTATTATTACAACGCCAAGCTATTTAATAAAAGTTGCCACTTAAAATCATGGGTACCGGTACATTAATAAAATCATTTTTGTTATCACTCGTGCTCTTTGCGAAATTTTTATATTTGTTAATGTTTTCACAAGAGTAGAGCACTTGAGTCAAAATGGACAAAATTTAGAGAAGGTAACATCATTGTTACTGGTATCTGTCAAGCACAAGTCGGATCAAGTCATAGATCAATCAGTATTTAAAGATTTACTCAAGCATTACATTGTGACCCTATATCAAATTCTAGGTACCTAAGTATCTGTAAGCCCTGTTAATAATTCTACAGGTCTTCTTGGTACTTAACAGGTAGCTACTTTCAATGTCGATATTTCGTCCAAGAAGATGTTATGTAATCTATACATATATAAAGGAAAGTCATAACCCTGACTAATCAACGCAGAGCCGAAACCACTGGTACTAGAAACTTGAAATTTGGGTGCAAGGTTCAATTTGTTACGTAAGGTAGTGCTAAGAAGAGATTTTTTGAAATTCGACCCCTAAGGGGGTGAAAAGGGGTAAAATATGTTTTCACGAATTCCTTAATATCTCTTACACCCGATAAGATATCAATTTGGTGTTTACTTGCAAAGATTACCAATGCAAATACCTAGAAACGTATTTCAGAATTTTGCCTTAATCAACCCCTAAAGGTGCAAATCTGAATTGGGGGTAAATTAAAAAACCCTTCGTAGATCCTATGTTTATTGAGTTAGAACATACTTTTTTGGCATATAGATGTATTTTTAAAATATTTAGAAAGGGGTTTAAGAGAATTTAAAAATTTTAACCCTAAAGAGGTAAAAGGAGGAAAAACTGAAAAGGGGTAGGGGGGTTAAAATTTTTGTTTTTTTGCTGTGAGTTCCATTTCACAATAAAATGTGTTAAAAGCAATTTTTTTAAATTCGGCCCCTACGGGGGTGAAAAGGGGTATAATGTGTTTTCACGAGTTCCTCAGTATCTCTTAGACCCGACGAGATAGCGACTTGGTGTTTACTTGCAAATATTATCAATGCAAATACCTAGAAACGTATTTTAGAATTTTGCCCTAATCAACCCCTAAAAGTGCAAATGTGAATTGAGGATGAATTAAAGACCCCTTCGTATCTCCTATGTTTATTGAGTTAGGACATTCTTTTTGGCATATACGAATTTCTCAATATTTCATAAAGCCCTATAATGTAACAATTTGGTTTTACTTAGAAAGGTTACCTATAGAAGTTCCTAAAAACGTACTTCAGGATTGTGCACAGATCAACTCCTAAAGGTGAGAATTTGGTTTTAGGGGTAAATTATAGAACCTTTCGTATTTCCTGTGGTACCTCATGATCATGGTTTTTGGGCATATGTGTGTTTTTTAAATCTTTTAAAAGTGGTTCAAAGTTTTTATTGATTTTTTTTCCATGTGTCCAGTTTAGAATAAAATAGAAGGATTTCCGAAATTCCACCTGTAAGTGGTGGAAACTGGTATGTTGCTAAAATTTATGAATACAACATTTAATAAGTACATTTATTATTTTTATTCTCATTGTTATAATAAACCTATAGTTTTATCAATCTATATAAGGAGAACGACAATTACATACACATTTCCAGGAGATAGGTGAAGCATAAAAGGGTTATGGAGAACTTTTTTTGGAAGAATATTGTTTCCTTTTTACCTACAATATTGTTTTGCAGCGTTTGTTAGTTTAGCGTATTGAGTGAGACAGGAGGGGAGCATTCTAGAATTCGTTTAGAATTTAGAAGAAAAAACATTTGTAGTCCGTACGAAGAACGGGTATCTTGCTAGTATTTCATATTTAAAAGCAATATAACATTTTTCCAATACCTACTTGTAAAGCTGTATTTTATCTATGAAAATCTCCATGATAAAATAACATTTTAATGATGAGGATTGATAAAATGTGGCTTTATTCACTAGTGAATAAAATAGTCAATAATCTATAGCAACTAAAAAATACATACATGTTACCATGGGAACTAGTACACAACCATGTAATATGATCACCTGTTTAAAATTATTTATTCAATGTAAAAACGTATACAATTAATTGTAGGTATTGTAAAATATTTGCCGGAAAAGTTCCCCCTTATTGATAAATTGCCTCTTTATTCATTATAAGTACAAGATACGCGGAAAAAGTATCTAATAATCGAACATGAAATTCAAAACAAATTCCATTTGACTCTAAAACTTGCTTATTAAAAATTGCTTATGGCCGAATTATATGATTTTCATTAAACAGTTGAAAACTACAATAAAAAATCTTTCGAACCATGTGCCAATTTCGGTATTTTGTTTAAAAGTAGCTTTAAAATTTAAAAAAAACCCAAAACATAATTCAAAAGTTCAAGTTTTATTAAACAACGTATACATACAACAAAGTGTGACATATGTAATTTCATAAACTATTGGTTATACATGTTCCTAGGAAGAATGATATGTATTTTAAATCTATTAATTTTAGTTATCCTCCACGCTGTGCCATCTGTAGTTGGTATGGGAGTTCCCCTTCAGGTGAATTAAAATAATTTTTAAAAGTGTCTCTGACATTAAATGCAACTGCAGACGAGTTGCTCCCTTGCTTTGGTATAGGCTGTAGTGTGTCTTTCTGCAATGGAGTGTCGTCCAAATGATGCATTGTGTTACCGTCAATTAAAAAGTTATGAAGGCAACATGTTGCCATTATCACTATATCTACATTTTCGGGAGCTAACTGTATTCTTCGATTATAAATTCGCCATTTTTGTGACAATATTCCAACCAATTTTCGACTATACGACGAGCTCTTGATAGTCTATAATTAAATACCTCTTTATCGATGGAATCTAATTGTATACCAGGATATGGTGGCAATAGATAAGTTTTTAAAGGAAACGCCTCATCTCCGACTATGACGTATGGAGCTTTTATTTCACTATTGGGAAGAGAATCGTCTTTGGGTATATGTAATTAATCATTATTAAGTGCTTTGCCCATGACACTGTTAGAAAAAATGCCTCCATCGCTGTTTTTTCCATAAGCTCCGATATCAACAGCAATAAATTTGTAATCCGGGCCTGTGATCGCCATGAGTACAACTGAAAATGTCTTTTTATAGTTAAAGTATAACGAACCACTCGCTTTGGGACATTGTATAGTAACATGTTTGCCATCAATGGCACCAATACAATGAGGAAAATTCCACTCATTTTTGAATCCTTCTGCAACAGCTTTCCAAATTTCCGTTGTTGGTGCGGGCATTACTATTGACTTTAAAATATTACTGATCGAGCGACAAACTTGATGAACGATTTGGTGAACAGTCGAGTGGCCTAATCGATAACTAAACGCTATAGTGTTAAAGGAATCGCCTGTTGCTAGGTATATGTAAATAATAACTTTGTTTGTAGGTGATGTATGCAAAAGAAAATGGAGGAACATTAGGGATTCTTATCGGAAATTTGTAAAGGAGGCCAAAGTTAAAACTTAAAACTTACAAATATGCCGATATTCTCCAATTCTTGAAACCTTACTTACAGGGTAGAAGGTGAGCAATGATAGTAAATTATTAATTTTGTCACTTTATTATGCTTAGTTATTTTACATTAATTGTTAAAACATAATCCAATATTTCAATAGCTTTGTACTTATCAAATAACTTTATTAAAAATATCTACCAATAATTTATACCTTGCTCAGAATCGCTGTTTATTGTAAGACAATTAAAAATATTTTTTAACTTTTAGCACCATCACTAATGTCCATGCAAGGCTGGATGAGGATGTCGATCAATCGCAAGCAGAATGCGTTGCATCGACTGAAGACAACCTTCATGCGGAAGAGGAAGAAGGAAAAGCAGAAGAGGAAAATGAAGTGGAAGAAGAAGTGGCAGCCGAACCTGCCAGGCCCCTTCGGAAAAGGCAACGAAAGGAGGACACATCACTTCTGGCTGCCTACTTCAAAGAGAAGAAAAGATTGAAGGAACAAAAGGAAATTGAAGAATCGGATTCCTTAAAGCATATGTTTATATCTATGTATCATACTGTCAAAAAAATTTCCCCCACTCTGCAAGCGCAGCTGAAAATGCGAATTTTCAATCTAATTACTTCTGCAGAAATTGAACATTTACAGCAGCCAAATTCTACCCCCAGTACATCTTCGTCCCCAATAGCAATCTCTTCGCATACCTCGACTCCTGTATTGTCCCCTCTAACAACTCTTTCATCCTCTATTACTCCTTCAACTGAATACTCAGAATTTATTTACCACCAGTTATAAACATTTATACTTTTATATTTAAAAAAAAATAAAAATTATTACTTGAGTTTAAAAAGTTTGTTAGCTTTTATTTTAAAATGCACCTACCTTAAGGTTACAACAAGCCTTTCTTCAGGAGAAACAGCTTTTTGGAAATTTGTATCGCTTTTTCGTATCTCGTTCTTTATCAAATTTAATAGTTCATTGAATATATCTACTGACATGCGAAAATATTCAAAAAATTTATTTCATCTTTCAGAAGTTCTTTGAATAGCTTGTGGAACTCTCCATCGGAATATCTGGTAGATGGAATGTCATGTCTTCGTATACGTTTTCGTTTTCTGCTAATACCGTTTTCAGTAGCTAGTATTAAGAACTCTAATAACTCTTCATCCGAGCTGTCTGAACTGCTTGCAAACATTGTCAACTAATAGCTAGCACGTGTTACGTATTAATTACGTGCTTGCATAAACGCATTATCTGTCGACACATGTGAGAACGCTGATAATGGGTTTATCTTGTCTTACGGATGTCCCACGTAATTGTTATCACTAGTTCAGTTGCATCGCAGACTTCGTGCTTAGAACATTGTACTTTTTTGCTTTGTAACCCGTAAGGTAATAAATTGAATAAAAAAGATTTTTTTTATTATCTTTCGTCAATCAATAAACATCTCTGGCGCAGTCGTACGGATAGTAGAAAATTACTTCAAATTCGCGTAATTTTGTGTGTTAACACTTCGTCTACTATCGAACAAAATCCAACCCGTTCCAAGTGAAGACTGGACATCGCTTCCAAGTGGACCAGCCCAGCCGAAGACAAGCATCGCCGAAGCTGAGCAGCACAACCCCGCAACGCAGAGGACAAAAATCGCCGAAGCCGAGCAATACAGCACCGCGACGCAGAGGACAAGAATCGCCGAAGCGGAGCATCCAAACAGCAATATGAAAATTTGCCTGCTACTAATGTAAGTCGCTAATCAATTTGCAGCAAGAAGATAACATTTTAGAATTAAGTTTTGCCATTTAAAACAAAGTGAAATAAAATTTCAACTACTGCTAAACCTTAATAATAATATAGTTTTAGCTCTGATTTTGGCAAGTGCTACCTTGTAATCTTAAAATTCTCAGGAGAATTTAGATCTAAAGATACTCTTGCGAAAACTAAGGAGAACGCTTAATATTTTAAAACAATATTCCCGTTTCACATAAGCGAGACTACAGGTGTCCGTTGACTTAATTTATGCCTGTATACTCTTGTGAAACAATAAATTAATTAATAAATGCGCTAAATAAAAATCCATGTCTGAATTTGAGGAAACCCTGGCCAATCAACTAGCCAACCTTGCTATAAATCCATTTGCAATTCCTAACACATCCACGCAACCAAACCTGCCGATACAACAAACAGCTGCTGTACAAGAGAATATACTCGAACGACAAAACACAAGAAGAATGGCAGTACCAGCTTTCCATTTCGAATATTTAAAGACCATTCCCGAGTTTGGAGGAGATCCCACTCAACTTGCAAGATTTTTCAAAGCAGCCGATCTCATCTACAATCAATTTTCAACTGCCAACAATGAAGATTACATCAATCATCTTCTGTTATCCGGCATCGAAAACAAACTAACCGGACAAGCCGTATTAGTAACTGCAGGATATACCATCGGAAGTTATAAAGAACTCAAAGAAATTTTAAAAAACAATTTTGGCGACCGAAGATCCGAAGACAGCCTTCTTCAAGATTTACTACACCTCAGACAAGGAAATCACGAAAACCCAATCGACTTTTACAACTCGTGCATAAGAATGAGAGCCGCCCTATTTTCACATTTAAGTACCAACACAACAGACGAAGCTACAATTAAGGTTAAAGGAGACTTGTACACCAATTTAACTTTAAAGACTTTTCTAAGTGGATTAAGAAACCCCCTTGGATCATTCATACGGAGTCAACGACCAACCACTATGGAAAATGCCCTTAAATATATTAACGAAGAACAAAACGTATGGCATTTGCAATCAGGAAATCAAAGCATTGCAAAACCCCATCACAAACCAAATGTGACACAGAAGTCAAATCAGCCAAATCAGCAAAATTATTACTTCCATCGTCAACCAATGCCAATGTTTCAAACGCAGTATAGACCAACGATGCAGCACGTTCACCCACAATTCCAAGTACAACGCCAACATTTTCCAGCACCAATAAGGACACTTCCTGCTTTACCACCACAGCAATCGTCTACAAAACAATTCCCATCAAAACAGTTCCCATCGCAACCAATTGTTTTTGGAAACCAGAAACCAACAGGAACCAACGTATTCAAGCCTCGAAATATCCAACCTCTCGAGAAGCCTACTCCTATGGATATATCGCGTACTATTAAACAGCCATATTATATTCGACAATCCAATCAACCTAGGAACTTCATTTCCGAAGAACTTTTCTACCATGATCAAGGACCTGTAGAAACCGAAGTACAAGAAGAAGATAACGCTTATGGACTTGCACCTGACGCTGAATATAATTATTATGAACAATCCGAAGAAGACAACAGTTGGATTCCAGCATCAGAAAATGACCCCGAACAGGATTTTTCCCTGACCAGCCCGAACAACAACCTGACCTAATATACGTTAACAATTCGGCATCACCTAAAGTACCTTACATATACTTACCGGAACTCAACGCAAAACACATGATTGACACTGGATCTATGAAAACATTGTTAAATCCCGCTTTCGTACACAAGTATTACTCCGAATATATTTACAATGAACCTTTCCAAATTAGCACTGCACATGCAACGTCAATTCATGATGAAGTAGCTAATATACCATTACCAAGATCCTTCAAGACAAATCAAATGCACAAAATCTACTTATTCAATTTTAATGACAACTACGAAGGACTCATTGGACTCGATTTGTTAAAACAATTGAACGCAAGAATCGATTTATCTACTAATCAGCTAATTACAAGTAACTGTACTTTGCCACTCCATATTCAACCATCAGATGATGAAAAAATATCTAAAAGGAAACAGGATAAATTCGAAATAAATATTCCACCTCGATCAGAAAGTATAATTCGACTACCCACCGACAGCCAACTAAAAGAAGCACTATGTGAAAAAAGAAACTTTGGACCAGATTTAATAATCCCAGAAGCATATGTCAAGATTGAAAATAACGCATTTTTGACTACAGTTATAAATACACGAAACAAACCAATTCAACTTAATTTAAAGAAACCAATTCAATTACAACCAATAGTTGAACCTAAGACTATCGAATTAAATCATATTAATACAAAAGATGTCAAAATCAAATTACGAGAAAACTTAAACAATTTAAGAACAGATCACATGAATGACGAGGAGAAAACGTTAATAACGAATTTATGTGAGGAATACCGAGATATATTTTATTGCAAAGACATTCCATTATCATTTACTAATAAAATTAAGCATAAAATTCGAACAACTGACAATGAACCCGTATTTACGAAAAATTATCGTTATCCATACATTCATAAAAAAGAAGTCCAAACTCAAATGGCCAAAATGTTGAAGGACAACATTATCAAACCTAGCGAATCGCCTTGGAATGCACCCATATGAATTGTACCAAAAAAAATTGGATGCATCAAATCAACAAAAGTGGCGAATAGTAGTGGACTATCGGAAATTGAATGAAAGGACAATTGAAGATAAGTTTCCTATCCCCAATATCAACGATATATTAGATAAACTAGGACGAAGCCAATATTTTACCACCCTAGACCTAGCTTCAGGCTTCCATCAAGTGGAAATTGACCCGGAAGACAGAGAAAAGACTGCCTTTTCTACAGATGACGGACATTTTGAATTTTTACGCATGCCCTTTGGCCTTAAAAACAGCCCAGCTACGTTTCAAAGGATTATGACTAACGTGCTAAAAGGACTAACAGATAGCCAATGCTTAGTATACTTAGACGACGTTATAATTTTTTCTACCTCACTTCCAGAACACATTACTAGATTACGTAACGTATTTAATAGAATCAGAGAAAACAATTTGAAAATTCAGCTAGACAAAAGTGAATTCCTACGTAAAGAAGTAGCATATCTTGGACATATAGTAACACCACAAGGAGTTAAACCAAACCCTGACAAAATAAAAGCCATACAAAATTATCCAATCCCAACAACCCAGAAAGAAATCAAAGGATTCCTTGGACTTTTGGGATATTACCGAAAATTCATAAAAGATTTCGCTAAAATGACTAAACCTCTTACGAACTGTCTAAAGAAAGGTAAAAAGGTAGAACACACCCCAGACTTTGTAAAATCATTTCAAAGTGCACAAAACATACTACTAAATGACCCGATACTTCAATACCCGGATTTTGATAAGCAATTTATTCTCACAACCGACGCATCCAATGTCGCCCTTGGAGCAATTTTATCTCAAGGTACACCTGGAAAAGACCTACCAGTAGCATACGCATCTAGAACCCTCAACGAAACGGAGCAAAGGTATTCGACCATAGAAAAAGAATTACTCGCTATAATTTGGGCAACCAAATATTTCCGCCCTTATCTTTATGGAAGAAAATTCACCATTGTTACAGATCACAGACCACTCATTTGGTTAAATTCACTTAAAGAACCCAATTCTAAACTAACACGTTGGAGACTCAAACTGGAAGAATATAATTACGATATTATTTACAAAAAAGGAACCAAAAATTCTAATGCTGACGCTCTCTCTCGCATACAAATTAATCCCATTACACATACAACAAATATTTCTATGATAGCAAATGAAGACGAAGAACTCGACCAACTCCTGGACGAAATTGTAAACAGTGAACGCTTAAACACACCTGAACCGCGACCTGTAATAAATCGACCCGGAAGAATACCAACACCAATCGATCTCGAAGAATTAATACCTATAACAAGAATCCAACAACCAGAAGACACAGATTCAAATACACAACATACCCAGGAATCATCGACACCTACAATACCTATTTGTGAGGATGCCCTGGAAACGAAAGAAAACCAAATAATATTTCATATGGTTCACGACGAGCCATCGACCCCAAAAATTAAAATGCAAGAAGGACACAAGATTTTGAATGTGGAAATAAATACAACAAATCCTCTGCCTACCCTACGAAAAATATTTTTAGAATTTTGCAAACCCGACCTGTTCTTTCCAGAAGATGAAATATACAAGATTACATGCCGATTAACAATCGAATTGTTCAGTGTAAACAAACCAAGATTATTTAGATGTTTAAATAGAGTTAAACATATTATCGACAAAGAAGAACAATATGGACAAATAAAACTGTACCACGAAGGAAAAACTAATCACCGTGGAATTCAAGCAACTTTATTAGCGTTAAAGCGTAAATTCTATTGGAAGAACATGGAAAAAACAATCTCAGACTACATTAATAACTGTGCAGAATGCAAAAAACAAAAATATGATAGACAACCTACTAAAGCCCCTTATAATGTCACGGACACTCCGGATAAACCGATGCAGGAATGTCACATAGACATATTTTATATCGACAATAATATGTTCTTAACAATTATCGATAAACTTTCAAAATTTGCACAAGTATATCACCTGAAAGATCGAAACAACGTAACCATAGTTCGGAAAATAACAAAATTTATATCACAATATGGTACACCAATAAAAATTATAGGAGACGGAGAATTTAACGGAATAATAATACAAGAACTACTTGCTTTTCACAAAATTAATTTGCACATTACAACGCCTGGACATCATGAATCCAACAGTCCCATCGAAAGACTACATTCAACCCTGATAGAGCACTATCGATTATTGAAAAGTCGACATCCTAAGGAAGAACCTAAAACTTTAATGCGATATGCCATAATCGCATACAATAACACTATTCATACAAGCACCAAAATGACACCCCACGAATTACTTTTCGGACATACTATGTCACAGGATCCCTTTTCAGCTGATTTTGAACAACAACGAGTATGGTATTACACCGCTAATCACACTGAAAAAATGAAATATTTATATGAACAAATTAAAAGACAGCAACAGCAATTAAAAGAAAATTACATTTTAAAATTGAATGCAAAAGAAAATAGAAAACACTCCTACCAAGTTGGACAACAAGTTTTACTAAAAACCGATTCCCGAAGAGGAAAAGCCAAACCAAAATTTATCGGACCCTACGAAATTATATCTATAACGCCGCATCATGTATGCACACTTAAAAATAATAAAGGAACAAGACAGGCACATGTCAACAATTTACGACCCTTTGTTACAGATTCCTCTGCTTTAGAATCTGCTACCCCGCAGAACCAGGATTCACGAACCTCAAAAACAATCCAGGTCTTTACTTCAACAGACTTGGTACAGCACAAATAAAAAAGGACCAATGGACCCTCATTAAGACTATCGATTGTTCACCTTTATTAATCGAATATGAAAAACTAAAAGAAAATGTAAATTACCTCAAAAAACCATTAGAATCGGAAAATCATGGACCCATATATAAATTAGAAAGTCATAATTATCTGCTCGTTTTGGAAAGTCTATTAATAGAAATTCAAAAGAAAATTGAACATTTGTTTCCCAATCACGTTCGGAAAGTCAAAAGAGGAGCAATAGACGGTTTAGGAAGCCTAATCAGCTTTATTACTGGTAACCTCGATGCTGAAGACTGAAAAAGAATAGATCAAGCCTTAAATTCCCTTCAAAAGAATCAACATAAATTAGAAGAGATCACAATACGCCAAACGTCATTGATGACCCAAGCTATCGACAAGTACAATCAAACATTATTTAAATTAGAAACTAACCAGAAAATTCTCCAATTTCGACTTCTACAAATTGAATCAGCCATCAAAACTACAGCATTACACGATATCGAAAATTATGCACTAATTAATCTCCATTCGGTACAACTTCAGTTGGCCACTTTATTGAATCTTCTGTTAGAAATTCTGGATACGCTTGAAGAAGCAATCACCTTCGCTAAATTAAATATTTTACACCCTTCTATCGTGGAACTTAAGGATCTACTATCTGAACTTGAATTTATCTCAAAACAACATATACCATACAGACTCCCATATGAACCTTCGATTGATCTTAATGAATACGATCATTTAATCGACGTAAAGGCATATAGAAAAGGAACTAATTTAGTCTTCATACTCGAAATACCTCTGAGTGCTAATGACACTTACGACTATTATCAATTGATTCCCTTACCAATACCAAACAACAACACTTTTCACATGATAATTCCTTCAAAACCATACATCCTATTCAATAATAAATTCAGTGTAACAATTAATATGTGCACAAAAGTGAAACAAGGCCTCTATTTCTGTGAAAACGTTGATCAAGATTCAGAAAAAGACAAAAGATGTGCGGTTGATCTTCTTAATTTTAAGGGAACCACAGATTGTAAAATCTATAGATTTAAGTTAAATACAGTTAAAATGCATAAAATAAGTAATAATGCCTGGTTATTGATCACTCCTAAAGAATTAATATTCGATGTAAGTTGCAGTAATAATAGTCCTTACAAACAACCTCTTTTTGGAACTTATTTAATACAATTGCCGAAAGAATGCAAGGTAACCAATCATGAATATACCTTATCGACAAATAATTATAAGAACGAATTTATTCGAAATATTAATCTACCTTCTTTAAACATAACAATGTATACACTTAAAAATTACTTTCCAGAAACACCTACCATTGAATTAAAACAAATCGATTTAAATGATTTTCAGTCAATAAAAAATCAATTCACTCAATTATCTAAAGAAATTGTCCACAATGACTATGTACTGCCAACGCATTTCGGAATAAGCTCTTTAACACTTGTAGTTATATTTTTGTTTGCTTTTGTTATGTTTAGTATAATATTATATTGTAAACGTAACTGCCTCTTAGACAAGTTGACCAACATCATAAATAAATCGAATCCAAAAGAGATTCCTTTAGAACTGCAAAAATTGAAAAATCCTATTCCATAGATGATTTTCCAATCTCGGTCGGGAGGTGTTACGTATTAATTACGTGCTTGCATAAACGCATTATCTGTCGACACATGTGAGAACGCTGATAATGGGTTTATCTTGTCTTACGGATGTCCCACGTAATTGTTATCACTAGTTCAGTTGCATCGCAGACTTCGTGCTTAGAACATTGTACTTTTTTGCTTTGTAACCCGTAAGGTAATAAATTGAATAAAAAAGATTTTTTTTATTATCTTTCGTCAATCAATAAACATCTCTCACGCCGCTGGACGTCTGTACTGTAACACATCAGCCGCTGAACTGCCGCTCTTAATATGAATGCTACTAATTTAAAACCCGCACCGGACCAGCAGAGACATGAAAATTATGAAACGAAGCCGAAGGCTAAGTTTCATAACAAGTCGAGTGCAATAACACTTTTAGCACGAGTTTGCATACAATATTTTTTCTACGACCTTAATTTTTTGTTATTAATCCATAAATGTCAATTTAACAAAGGTTTGCATTTTTGACAGTTATAATTTATGTCATAATAAAGAGATAGCCTTGACGCGCAGGTGAATGTTTCTGGAGCCAGTACTATCAAAGTTAGTTATGAAAGGTAATTATAATAGTACAAATTTGACTTTATTTATTACATAACGCTTTAATTATTTGAAAAACACTTTACCTCTAACCCAAGAAGTAACTAGAATAACTTTACAACCTCACTTCCAGTTCGAAATTGTAGTTTTATAACCTCACTTCACTATATAACACGTGCTAAACGTAAACAACTGATCTCATTTTAAACACGCTAAATTATAAAACGTCACTTTTAGTGAAAAAAGCTAGCGCTAAAAGACCTACTTTTAGTGGTGGTCATAGAAAAAACGAATTTAAATAGACGACGCAGCTGAGAAATGAGAATTCGCGATATTTTCGATTTACCGCTTCGTCTTCAGATCTCTGTATTTCAGTACCTATGGGAGTAATAAAAAAAGTTTCAAACAAAAAAGTTTGCAAATTATGTCTGCTATCTGATTGATAATAACTATTTTTGTCATTATGTTAAGCCATTTTGCAGCCTTTAGTATTAGAGTTGATCACTTAAGCTTTCAGTACAGCCTGTCTGTATTTCAAATCCGATGCCAGCATTTTTAACTTCTCATCACATATTCTAACAATTATTCGAATACCTTGTATATTGGCACAGCTGTCGCGTTTTCGTCGTTTTAGGTCACCCTTTATAAAACACTTGCTCGTTAAGCGCGGGCAAAGCTAGTTCCATCCGCCTAAGACTTCGCCTCGTGATTGGCTACTGCTTCGCTTGGGTACGCTTGGCGTGGCTTCTTCTGGCAGACAGAGTTCCCAGAGAGCGGTTGACAGTAACGCACTCAGCGTTGGGTGTTGAGTATCGTTGATTACGTGGGTGTTTGGTGCATTCCGATGGCCTCGTTCTGCATCGTCGAATAAGGGCTAACCCTTCTTTCCCGCTAAATCGGGGATTACACTGGCAGGACGGGTGGAAATTCCTCGATCTTATCGTCGCTTCGGGCTCATGTGCGAGTCCCATCCCAACTGACGCCATTTCAAGGCGGATCCCGGCCCATTATGCTCACGTACCGCCCCCGTATTCAAACCTAGGCCCCTGTCGAAGGCATCGCCAGATAGCCTTTCACGCTTCGCTCAAGAGACGTCAAAGACACAGGTATCGTTGTAAATAATTATGTAACCTATTAACTATTTTTCATGGGACCTGAACTTAACTCGCGTATGTGCTAACGTTATTGTGCATGATTCACTGCCCGCAGAGCGACTGGACTGTTATTTATGTGGCCTAAAGCCAAGCTAATTTACTAAATTGCTGCATTTCTGATCGCCGTTGGTGTGACTAACGCGCCGATATTTATGTGACTAAATCTTGCCGCTATTGCTGTAAACTCATGTACTTCGGCCGCTTGTATTCAAAACTAAACATTTGCTTTGTGTATGACCTAAATTTGCGATACAGTTTGTGAGGAAGGATAATTGTTGTGTCCTTACCTGTTGGCGAAAGTTTTACTTCGTATTTTGCCGGCTGGTAACTATCGGCCTAATTGGGCTAACTCGCCGAGAAGGGTCGGGGTTCCAGCTACGCTGAAAGAGACCAACAAAGAAGGGAGAGGGCGCCAGGTCCTTGACGTGGTTTTACTCCTTGTGTCGGACCTCCACAAGGTATAGACAACCCCAGCAAACAAACAAAATCAAAGCAACGACCAATCAAAATATGGCCAAGAGACAGGTCCACCTCTTCCAATCCATCTATTGGGATACCTTTGATCTAGGAAAGCACGCACATTATTACTGTAGTGAGCCGGAGCGCCATCATGCATATACCATAAATTTCTTCTAGTTTCCAATTCCAAATTTTCCAGTAGTAAAATCAGTTGGTCGTTTAAAAAGTTGAAATATGTTTTACCATTCAATCACAACGGTAAATCGTATGGTCTAATTAAATGGTTGCCTGCAATACCTGCCCATACACCAACAGAGTATCGGTGTTGAAAATTTTGTTGACGTACAACATGAGGATTTTCATCAACCCACACGTGTAAGCTATAAAAATTAAGAATTCCGTTTCTTGTAAAACAACCTCGTCAAGTCACTTTGCAAAGAAAACGTGGATCTTGGGTGATTTTTTGCAGAAGCCACTGACAAAAATTTCTTCTGGCGGGATAATCTTCTTCATCCAAAGCCTGCACGCGTGGTACATGATAGGGATACAGGAGATTTTCTCGCAAAATTTTGCATACTGTATTACGGCTAATACCCACAGTACGCGCTATTTCTCGTATGCTTAGCGAAGGATCTTCTTCTACAGCATGAAGAACTTCTTCTGCATTCACAACACTTACGGTTTGAGGTCGCTCTATTTCTCTGGTTTTGGGAAGCACAGAGCCAGTCTCCCGAAGTCTTTGCGCTACATTAATAAAGGTTTCTCTGTGGGGAAGATGCCTCTGAGGATAACGTTCTGCATACCGGCGAACTGCAACACCAGCGTCTCCAACACATTTACCAAATACAAAGTGAATATCGGCATATTCTTGGACTGTATACTGAGGCATTATTTAATTAACTTCACTAAATTTGAAATTCTCAATGAAAACTGTCAATACAAACAATATTAATCAAAGCCTCTCATTAGAATTCCATGAATAATTATCAGCAGTTTCCAAATGTTTGTTTTAATTTTTTTCATAACACCTACTTGTTATGTGTCAATAACAGAACTATTAACCTGACTGAAAAATTCCCCATAACAGCCTAGGCTGTTAAATACTTAACAGCCTAGGCCGTTAAGAAATGACAAAACAGTAACATTTTAATATTGGCAATACTAAAATGTATAGTTAGTGACACTGTAGGTCTATGTCAAATTTGAAGTTAGCAGGTTAGGTTTTGCGTCAGTCTGTGTCAAAACTGATGCAAAACCTAACCTACTAACATCGAATTTAACTAGGGTTGCCGACACTGTCATTTTGACCTGAAGACTTCGGGTTTGGCAATCATTCTTCGGACTTCGGGTTTTCAATAAAATTCTTCGGGTTAACTAAAGGTTCATACGAACATGCATTGCGAAAAAAAAATATTCCTATGTAAAAGCTCCACAGCGGAAGTGATTGGTAGAAAGTGCCCAAAGAAACAAAAAATATGATTGTAGGAAATAATATTTAAAAAAAAAAGAAAAATATAGTTACATAATAGTTTACGTAACTTCTAAGATGGATTTTACAAGTTTTATTTTATGTTCTTTAATTCCTGATTTTCAAAATCCGAGAATTATGCTATGTGTAACGGGCCAGCTGGATCCCTCAACGATAACGTTTACTTTCATGCTTAAATATAGAAGCCAAGTTGTATTTCTTATGTTTTATTATTAGATTTAGTACTTTTTTTTATTTAACCAAATGTTCGCGAAGCCGGCTCTACACTGAACGTGTATTGTGCATTTCGGTTTTCGTGATTGCAGCAAGAAACACGATGTACAGTCGTGTGCAAATAAATCTGGGACAGTGTTTTTTTCACATGCAGCTTGAGTTAATAATTGAAGAATATCTCCATGGATTTCCTCTTATCAGAAAGAGTTACAGAGTTCATCACCTGTTAAAGTTTAATGTAACTCTGTCTGATAGCAGAAAATCCATGGAGTTATTCTTCAATTTTTAACTCAAGCTGCATGTGAAAAAAACACTGTCCCAGATTTATTTGAACACGACTGTACATGGGATGCGGGGATTCTCAATTTTTATTTTGTTGTATAACCTGCATAACCTCCAAAAAATTTACTGTTACTTGACAGAACATAATATTGTTGTCAGATAGACTGCTTACTTTGAGAGTAAAGTACATTTTTTTTCTATAATAATTTTCAAGGTCAACTTTCTAGGGGATAAGTTGCATTCCTGCAGGGTCCCTAGTTTTAATAATGTTGGTACATAGATTTTTATTTCTTTTCTTCCACTAAAAGCTGATTGTCATTTTGACAGATATGTCATAATTTAATATCGCTTGCTTCATTTTTGCATTTAAAATATTTCTTGGTTTTCTTTTTTTATCCGATTTTATTGATGATGATGATTCCATGTTAAAAAAAGAAATTGGTCATAACCATAATTTTGAAAAAGTTCTACCAACACGAAGTATAAAAATTTCCTAGCGCTTTAATCACATATCTACCAACATTGCAACACTTTGACAGTTATTATAGAAAAAAAAAACTTTACAGTATGATCGAAAACTTTTACCTTCTAGAGGGCTGTGAATTAAAAAAAATAGTTTATGTCGGCAGTGGTGAGTAAAGGTACTCAATAATATAACCTATACAATTTTGATAGTATCACTTAATTTTGACAGAATGTTTTATACTCAACACAAAGTGGTGCTATGTATACTCCATTTACTTGACATCTGCACTGTCAGTGTCAAATTTAAAAAAAAAATGTCTTGACTATACCTCAAAAATAATATGTTTTTTATTAGACTGTACAGTACTTTAATTGTTAAAAATGTGAAAAATAGCAGTGGTGCCAACATAATGTCAGTTTGACAGTGCAGATGTTAAGTAAATGGAGTATATGCAAAATGGAGAAAATCACTTTGAACAGCTGTAGTTGTTTTTGTTATTAACATTTTTATGTATTCAACAGAAATTTTTGTATTTGTTAAAATGACATTACTGACACAACTTTAACCTAACAGATATAAAATGCCAATGTGACCACGACTGCCAACATCATTTTTTAACAAATCAATTCCACATCCCTCTAGAGGATAAAAGTTTTCGATCATACGGTACATGTGGAGAAATATTTAAAATCTCAAGTATGCCAACTTTGCATTTGAAGGTGTTTTGTCATGTTTTCTAACCTAAAAGCATTTGGTAACCATAACCTCAAATGTAAACCTCATTTAAACACAACAAAGTAATTTTATACAGCTAAATTGGGGAAAGTGTCATGGCCAACCTTCATGCCAAAAAGATGTGAACAGAGTTTAGAAGTATTGTGTATCTAGAACAAAAAGCATGACATTTGTGGACAACTGTGAATATTGTTGGGCGAGGAGAATGCCGAGCCCAACAATACAGGAGTCCTGGGAATTCTTTAAGGAATTGCTACTAGGTGTCCAACCTGTAAAAAGATTTTTTTGTGAGCTACTAGCATTAAACGAATACCAAATAAGTATGTCACCACAAATCGACGATTATGGTCGGCAGGAAGAGAAGAAATCGTCACTGCTTTTATTAATTTTTTAAATGTGCGACTAAATGTGGAGGACGACTCCACCATCTCTACTATGAAATCGCTGTTGGACGCGTCTTCCCCAACAGAGTTGATCAATGTTGGCCGAGAACTAGTTAAAACACTCTTTGGAGAGGACAATGTAAGTAATTTTACTGATAGCGTTTGTGATAACTGGACTACTATTAGTGAATTACCAAAATTAGACACCAGAGCCGTTGGCTGTAAATATACTTACGGCCGGTCTTATAAAAACTACAAATCTGACTTTAACTTTAATTCGCCGTTAAAATAAACAAAACCGCATCAAAACGTTAGTGCTTATGACATTTTATTCATTAGTAAACAAATTTTGATGCTCTTTTGTTTATTTTAACAGCGAATTAAAGTTAACGTCAGATTAATGGCCTTTATAAGACTGGCTGTTAGTGTACAACTAAAAAATATTGTTGCAAAAATCACAGGTATTGTCCAAAAGCTATTTTGTGCAATATTAATCACATCGCCACATTCTATGACCACAGAAACGGTCATATCGCATTACAATCAAATAAAATCAAAACATAGAACTTCTCCAATGGAAGAATCTATGAACTACAAATTGTTTATTTTACTGAATAGAATTGACACTGCACATTACGATCCTCGTCAGGCTGTGGCCGAATTTTTGAAAAAAAAAGATCGTAGATTTAGAGAACCAGATTTGGAACTTTACACCCAGAGGGATTTCGCCAAAAAAAATTTTATAGTCCAAGAGCCAGCAACGGGTTTGCTAACAGTATTTTTAACAAGCGTGTAACTGTTATGGAAGGTCCCTTTGAATATACTGAGAAGAAAACCAGAAGTCTGGCAAGCCTGCGGTGGTGGTTTTGGCCCCCTTGCGTCCTTGAAGGATGGAAAAAAAATAATAAGAAAAAAGTATAATAACACATCTGGCTCTTTGCTATGTTAAAGGTAATCATATCTTATGTAAGTAAAAAGATTGACAGACGCTTTCGCGGGTGGTAAGTTTACCCCAGATTCACATAAAGTTGCGTAATAAACTTAATCATTTACTGTAAAATATCGAGAGATAAAAAAAAACTGATCCTCAGCGGGCTGTGGAAATTCAAACATGTGAATAATAAGTTGGTGGCACTGTAAGTCTGTCAAATTCGAGGTTACCAGGTTAGGTTTTCCGTCAGTTTTGACACAGACTGACGCAAAATCTAACGTGCTAACCTCGAATTTGACATAGCCTTACAGTGTTACCAACATATTATTCATAGGTTTTGTGTCAGTTTTGACACATTATTTTTTTCCGCCCTTCAAGGACGCAAGGCTGCTAAAACCACCACCGCAGGCTTGCCAGACTACGGGTTTCCTTCTCAGTATATTCAAAGGGACCTTCCATAAGAGTTACAGACTTGTTAAAAATACTGTAAGAAATCCGTAGCTGGCTCTTGGACTATTAGAACAACTGGAGGCATTTAATAATATTTATCGGTTTCAGGATATTAAGCCTTTGTTTACATATACAAAAGTAGGCAGGTAACTAGGTCATAACTTATCTGTAGGGTTAAAGAATATTACCCTACATGGCAACCATAACCATATAGCAACCGATAAACTATTGAACAAATCACAGATGTTATGAATCATAACTGCCTTAGAAGTTTTAAAATCCTCGCTCTACGAGCTCGGATTTCAAAACATCTGCGGCAGTTATGATACTCATAACATTCCTAGATATGTTAATAGCTATTATCTACGACCACTACTAAAAGTAGGCCTTTTAGCGCTAGCTTGTTTCACTAAAAGTGACGTTTTATAGTTTACCGTGTTTAAAGAAATCAGCTGTTTACTTTTAGCACATGTGCTAAAAGTGAAGCGAGGTTCAAAACTACAATTTCGAACTGCAAGTGAAGTTGTAAAGCTATTCTAGTTGCTTCTTGCGTTACAGGTAAAGCGTTTTTGAAATAATTAAAGCGTTATGTAATGAATTCAGTCATATGTGGAGTATCAATAATTACATTTCGTAACTCACCTTGACAGCACGGGCGTGGCCAAACAATCGCCAGCGGCGTAGGCTACTATTCATTATGACGCAGCGTCATCTAGGTGGCGTTGCCTTGACACCCAATCTACTTTCTGTGACCTGTACACAGTTTTATTTTATTCCTGTACAGTTTTATTGTAAGTTACCTAGCAACGGCTGATGTAACGGAATATTTGACTTTGCTCAACATTTTATCAATAATGTGTCAAAATTCCAGTACGATTGGTGGAAAAATACATTTTCTGAAATAGAACTACCTGTAAAAACATCCCGATTAGTTATAAAACACTTTATTGTCAACATGTTTCTATGTAACAATACAACATTAATTATATTTATTTTAAGCGGTAACAACTTACTTACTACTGAAAACATTTATTTAAAATCGATAGTACTGTAATTTGAACTAAACTAAAATTAAAAACAGTATTCGCCACTAGGTTAAATTCTAAATAAATTAAGCAGTGACATTAAAATCTTATGTTCCATACTTAACGTAAGCTCGTAAGCATCATTAATATCACAATAGAAAATTAAGCAAGCTCAAAGTTTGGCTCCAAGCTCGTGTCACACAAAATGCTGCTGGTGTTCAAGACATTCTCAGCGTCACTGAGCGAAATCATCTGTGGCTTTTCCAAAATCTGTTGGGTAAGAGGTTGGTGAATGCATTGGATATTGTACTGAAAGCAGATCAAACCTTAAACATTTGTTCCTCGGCAGTTCCCTCCACATAACTGATGTTCATGACATTTTCTGTGTCAATTTCTCTGAGAATGTTTTGGTGGTTCTCCTGCAGGTTCATTATGTCGTTGTTCAGCTGAAAATCTGTGCCGAACATGCTATTCTGTTGCTCAAACTGGAAACTCTTTTCTAAAACTGAAAACAGCGTGCAGAAATATTTTAAAATACAAATGTACGAGTTAACTAACTTACACGACATGTTTTTAGCCTTATATTCTTCTTCAGTCAGCATATTGCCACATTCGTCAATGTACTGAATTTGGGTGGACGCTTGAACATGACTGCTGCTCGGGTGCTCAAATGTGGTGTTTTCAAAGCTTGAAGCAAATGAGCTCATTTGTGCAGCTAAAACAGTGATAACAATGTTACATACACTTCAGAAAAATATCCTAGGCTCAAGACCATGCTTAGCCGTTTGAGCATCTCCATGCCAATTTCTTACGATTTCTACTACATGCACACCCTTTAAAAATGTCTACATTTAGGCCCCCCCTAGCCAAAGGCGGTTGCTAAGCACTGCTCTGAACTATTACTAATACAAAGTTAATGCTTCACCTTCGTCTCCATTAGTGTCCCCAACTGTAGTAGTTGTAAACACATAGTTTTCATGCATCATACCTTCCATGCTCGGTCCGGGGCTTTGCACAGCCATGCACATGTTACCGTCTTTACCGCAACGTTGCACCACAGTGGCCACAACTGGTATTTTTATTTGGACTGTGCTTCCTAGAGGTTTCACTAAAAGCACAAAAAGCACTCAGTATTCGTCCTATCGGTATTAATAGGGCTGCCACACACACAAAAAAATATCTTACCTACACTATAAAACAAAATGTTTATTTTTTTTTAACAGTAAAGCAGTTATTATTTTCAGTATTAGTATAAAACTTTCGACAAGTTCTATAGTCATCTTGCAACACACTTACATGAAGCGATCTTTTCTTCAGTTTCGGGAATACTTTGATCGGCTACCTTCGCTAAGGGATCATTCGCACTTTCCTCATTCTTCTTTTGCTCATCGACTTGGGGAGTGATGGTAATCTGCCCGTGCTTCTTTAAATCCTCCGCAGTGGCTGGCACTAACATCTACACAAAATCGCATATTAATCACATCTACCCTGACAACATTGTGAGCCAGAACAAAACCTGCTTGTCGCCAGCTGCCAACACTCGGACCAGGACAGGGATTCCGTTCAGAGGTCTCAGGAGGGCAAAGGGAGTTTGGCTGGTCGTCAATGCATGCTGCATGGCAGCGGTGTTAATGGGATCGACTAAGACGCCGTTAGTATATCTACAAAGCAAGGACTTGAGAGATAGGATTGGATAAGTCGCAAGGGAAACAAACTTAATGCGCGTATTCGAGGCAGCTGACGAGCTGGAATCTACGTTTTGGATACCATGCTGGTATTGCTCATGGTTCCGTAGACCCATCCTCTTTTGGAAGTCTTTTCCACAGATTTGGCAGACGTAGCGCGGCTTGTCGGTGCGTTGATGTGCCTTGATTTTATGGCACATCAAGTTCGACATCTGATTGAAGCCCTTGGAACAGATATCGCACTTGTACGGACGCTCATTGGTGTGCGTGAATATGTGGTTTCTCAAATTACCTGCAAAAATGTGAACCTTATGGTTTTGGATGCTTTCACGGCCATTGCCATTAAATAACAAACGACTTCTGGGATTGGAGCGTGTCATCATTGAGGTCGAAGAACCCACTTTCGTAAGGGGCTTCATCAGGAGGAAAAAGCAAAAGAGCACGGTAACTTAACGTGTAAACCACGCCAGAGGAAGGAGAAAGTCGAGAATTTATAGGAAAATGGTGTCGCGGTGCGCACGGTAACTCGACGTGTCAACTACGCCAGAGGCGAAACTCTTTTGCAAAAGAAGGGATAGAAGAGCACGGTAGCTCAATATGTAAACCACGCCAGAGGCGAAACTGTTCTAACTATCGGAAGGAGAAAATCGAGAATTTATAGGCAAATGGTGTCGCGGTTCGCACGGTAACTCAACGTGTAAACCACGCCAGAGGCGAAACTCTTCTAACCGCGACGGCATTTGCCTATAAACTCCCACCTTTCTCCTTCCGATCGTTAGAAGGGTTTCGTCTCTGGCGTGGTTTACACTTTGAGTTACCGTGCTCTTTTGCTTTTCCTCCTGATGAAGCCTCTTACGAAAGCAGGCGAAACGTTGGGTTCTTCAAACTCAATGATGACTCGGCCCAATCCCGTTTGCTACTTAATGTGATCCTTAAATTGAGCGGCTGACTGGTATAAAACCAATTTTACCTTTTTGGTGAAAGGCTTTGTTGCACAAGTGGCAGCGGTGAGGTTTTAGGCCTGTGTGGGTCTTACGGTGTGAGATTAGAGTGGAGACCCGATTGAAGGTCTTGTGGCAGATTTCGCACACATAAGGACGTTCTGCTGAGTGGATGGCACGGTGCTGCGACAAAGTGGACATTTGTCTGAACGCTTAAAAAGAATTGTTTGAATTAATAAGTGCTCATAGTAGATACTAAGATGTGTTTGATTGTTAAAATAAAATTATGTGAGAGCCGATGACTTATGCTTCAAAATGCAGGAGAATGACCTTCTAGAGCTAGTGTATTATAAAATAGTAGTTGCTAGAAGAATACAAGAACTGTTGCTTTGATAAGTCTGAGAGAGTTAGCAGTCAAATTTCGAATGTGACAATACACTGGTGAAAAAAACGGATATAAAAAAAAACTTCTGAAATATACTCTCCATTCAGTCTAATCTTGAGTTATTAATTTTGAAATACTCGTGTAATTAAATTTATTATTTTACTTATACATTGAAAAATTAATATAAGCAACAAAGCATAACAGTTAATTTATTTAGCCATTCTGTGCAGATATGCAGATTAGCCACCGAGTTCTCAGTTTGCTGTTAAATAGTACCTTTACCACAAATGTTGCACTGAAACTTCCTCTCATCAGTATGCGTAGGGAGATGTCTCATTAAAGTGTACTGATGACCGAATTCCTTCGCACCTGGAAGCAAGATAATTAAAAAGTTAGATTTTAAGATAATACAACACACAAGTTTTCGAATTAAAAACAAATTTAAATTAATTAAAAAGGGCCGTACTTAGCGAGAGTTAATGGTTAGAAAGTGGCAAATTCTCAAATTTGAAAGTTGTAATACCCAACTGGAGATGTTAATTATATTATTTTGTCTTCAATACCTGCTCAAGAGAAAAGCTAGATCACCGATTTTTAACATGCCTAGGAAATGTAAACCTGATCTAGACTTAAAAACCTTGAAGGTCAGAAACTATTAATAGGTGATAATTTATCGTCCCATTTGTCCCCAAAGCCAATAACAGTTTGTAAAGAATATAACATAGAGGTATGAGAACCATCCATTCCAAAAGTTGTCTTTTCCAGGCTCTTAAGTAAATTATCAGCTATAATTTTCCAAGGGTAGTGATTATTACACACAACTGTCACATGACTGATATCACCCAATGAGAACCATGCATTTTTTGAAAATCGACCAATCCCGAACTGATTACCTGATAAGCGCCGGTGGGCTGCTTACCAAGCGATAATTACCCGCAATATTTTTGACAATTAACCCGAAAGTGCGTTGCCTAGAAATAACCCGATATGCAGCTGAGGGTATTCGGGAATATAAGTTTTTAAATAAATTAATAATTTTTGCCGAAGCAAGAAGCCATTTGCAGAGGCAGAATCACATCTTCAGATAGAAGTCACGTATTAAACATGTTACCAAAGGAAGATATACAAAGAAGTTGCAGCAAATATAGAACACTCCTTACAGACCTACTACGTGAGATGGGAGATGAGGATGAACTAAGACAAAGGCAGAGCGAGAAAACATTTAAGTTAGTGTTGGACAAAGTATAGCAATTGATGAGAACTCGAAAGGGCCAGTGCATGAAAATCTCGACTTATGAAGAATCATATGATGACCATTTCAAATGACTTATCTGATGACAATATTAATCTCCCCATTCAGTCAAAGGTTATTTATTAATAGAAACAGATATTAATGGAGGTGATTAGTTGTTGGTAGGTTTTGCTTTGGAAGTAACTATATCAAGTGAGACTAACAGTATTTTATTTGTAAAGTTGCAAGCAAAATTGACAATGGAACATTTGAGGGGAATTTTATAATTTATAAGGAACAAGCTCACAAGAGACATCTGAGGTTATATTTATACTTTTTCTCCAGTAGAAGACTAAGGCGTGCTTAATATTGCCAAGTTTGTTGGAGGACTGACCCCTCCTGAAAACTACCTCAGAGGTTATCTGAAGTTTAACATTTAAATATTTTTAGTAGTTTTTGTACAATATAATATTTTTGCTTCAATTATATTTTACTACACATTAATAGTTATGTATGCTACAAGTGAATCAAGAGGCATTTTACCAAGGCGGTCTATATTGTTCCAGGCCATGACATTGGGCCTATAAAGTGACCTTTGGAATGGCCTACCACAATCTGGCAACGTGGCTTTGCCAACCTTTAACAAAAAATTACTAGTTTTGGACAGTAAATGAACAATCTGTCAGTGCACTATTCCTGTCATTGTAATGCATGCCAGTTGAAAAAAAATCTATAAAATCACTGCTATTTACATCGCAGTGTGTCACTTCACCGTAATATTCAATTTAAAAACAATTTCTAATGGGTAGGTACCTAATTTTCCATTGGAAATAAACCGTTACTAATTTTGACTTCATCTAAAACAGTAATTTTTTCAAAATAACTTGCCTGGAAGCTAGTGATATTGTAGTCAGAACAAGTCTCTTCATCTTATTACCCTTTATATCTGCTCTTTTAAAGTGCTTTTCACACACAACACTAGTCTTTCCAATCCGCCAGTTCTCTAAATGCAAAATGTCTTTTCATTTTGTGCCACCGTTCCATTAGATGGAAACTTGAACACGTTATCATATGGAGCAACTGATGAAGTGTAAGTTTTTTGGAACTTTCATGAACTGCCTTGTCAAAATAGTTTTTACTGTCAAATATATTTCAAATAAACAAAACTTAGTGTGTCTTGGAATGGCCTAGCACACAATCTGGCAACAGAGCCACTGTCATGGCCTGGAACAATATAGACCGCCTTGATTTTACCCACAAGGGGAAAACTTTAGCTCACTAGGCAAAGTCGAGTAAGATAATTTCCCCGAATGGATAAAATCTCTTTATCCACCTTATAATTTAAGTTTTATCCATACTTATGAACCGTCTAAAGTACTACTTTATCCACTAGTGGAATAATGAAATTACTTTATTCCACCAGTGGGATAAAACCATGTCACTTACTACTGCATTGTTGGTAGCACTATCAAGCTATGCCAAATTCGAAATGTGTAGATTAAGTTTTGCGTCAATCTGTGTCAAATAACAAACAAAACTTAACCTATTAACCTCTCAAATTTTATATAGATTGACAATACACTTCAGTACTGCCAAACGTATAACATTTGATCTTTCGCTACTTTCAAAATCGTCGCTATGGCTTTTCATGGCTGTCAATACAAAACGTATGTTTTTTTAGATATTTATTGAGTTGTTGGATAAAACGTATTGCATTCGTGTTTTAGTTGCGTTTTATCCACTTAAGAAAATTAAACGCTCGAACTGCGTTCTCGCGTTTAAACATTCTTGCGTGGATAAAACACCATCTAAAACACTTATACAATAAATAACTATTATTCACGTGTGCCATATCGAAATTTTTCCAATGCCTACATTTAGTTATATAAATTAGTTTTGAAATTGAATAACTAATTTCAAATAAATATGTTACCTGTGTTTGTACTAGTTATCACGGTAGCACGTATTTATTTTGTTAGTTGCTATGGATGTATCTATGTATGTGTGTATGTATTTATTTATTTATTTAAATCCTTTTGGTTTACAAAGAATAAACGTTGGATACGTCAGGAAACTAGGATATAAATAATAGAAATAATAAATAATAAAATCAACCAGTCAATTAAACTGAACAAAACATGTAAAAGTCACAGTACACATATTGATCATGTATAAAACTCCACAGCTACTGCAGTTGTAACCATGGAAAGCCTAAAGAAACGGTTGGTTGAGGAATCTGGAGGAGATTTTTCACATTCAGTTTCTTCCCTAAATAAATAGTGCAAGGAAATAGGCTTCAAATGGCAAAAATCAAGCACTAGGTTCTATAATAGAATATGCATGAACAGAAATTGACAAATTGACTTAAAATTTGCTATACGCAGCAGGTTTTTAATGTAGCAGCCGACTTATCGATATTATAATACTTTTTACGACACGTTATGTTTTCTTTAACATGTAATAGTATATTAAGTATTAAGAACGGTAAAGACATTTTACCGATCGAAGACAATTGTTTGGAGGAGAAGCGGAGCGACGACTTCAATTATTGTTTGAGATCAGTAATTCCTTAACGTTCGTGATGCTTATGACGTTTGTTGCACGATAGAAATGTATTTTTCTTCAAATGTCAGTAAAATCTGACATTATACCAAAGAATAATGTGTTGGTGGCACTGTAAATCTATTAGTCCAAGAGCCAGCAACGAGTTTGCTTACAGTATTTTTAACAAGCGTGTAATTGTTATGGAAGGTTCCTTTGAATATACTGAGAAGGAAACCCAAAGTCTGGCAAGCCTGCGGTGGCGGTGTTAGCCACCTTGCGTCCTTGAAGGATGGAAGAAAATAATAAGAAAAAAGTATAATAACAAGTCTGACGCTTTGCTATGTTAAAGGTAATCATATCTTATGTAAGTAATAAAATTACAGACGCTTTCGGGGGTAGTAAGTTTACCCCAGATTTGCATAAAGTTGCATAATAAACTTATCATTTACATTAAAATATCGAGTTATCCAAAAAACTGATCTTCAGCGGGCTCTGGAAATTCAAACGTATGAATAATAAGTTGGTGGCACTGTAAGTCTATACCAAATTCGAGGTTAGCAGGTTAAGTTTTCGGTCAATTTTAACACAGACTGACCGAAAAACCTAACCTGCTAACCTCGAATTTGACATAGACTTACAGTGTTGCCAACATATTATTCGTATGTTTTGTGTCAGTTGTGACACATTATTTTTCCACTCTTCAAGGACGCAAAGGGGGCTAAAACCACCACCGCAGGCTTGCTAGACTTTGGGTTCCCTTCGCAGTATATTCAAAGGGACCTTCTATTATCAGTTACACGCTTGTTAAAAATACTGCAAGAAATCCGTTGCTGGCTCTTGGACTATGTGTCAAATTCGAGGTTAGCAGGTTAGGTTTTGCGTCAGTCTGTGTCAAAAGTGACTCAAAACCTAACCTACTAACCTCGAATTTTTACTTACCGTCTAGAACAATAAACATAACTTATTGATTTGACAACAAACGCAGTAACTAAGTAAAATCGTTCTATCGTGCAAAAATCAGTTTAATTTCATATAAGAGAAAAAACCCGCAGCAACCTTGTTTTAGTAATTGGCAGATGTCATGATAACCTACAAAACGAAATGTCATTTCGGTATTACCTTAAAATTGCATTTTTAAGAATCGACATACGTAAAGTCACTAGATAATCATGTGACCCCGAATGGGTATAAATATGGCTCCGTTTCCATTCGCCGGATTCTTTTTGCCGGAATTCGTCAAGCCAGAATTTTATTCGCTGGAAGTCTTTTGACCGGAATGCATTTCGCCCGGATATCAAGATCGAGGACACTATGCTGATAGTGGGGACAACACCGGCCGTGGTCATGAAAAACAATTATCAAAGACTGCAACTAACCTAAAAAGGCTCGAACGAGTCACAGTACTTTTCCGAATTTCGTTAGGTATATAACACTCACCCTACAATCCGGCGAATAGCTTTCCGGTGAAATAATTACCCGGCGAAACGAATTCCGGCAAACGGTATAAGACTATATTGAGAGATAAAAAGACTGATCCTCACCAGCAGGCTGCGTAAATTAAAGTGTATGAATATTTTTGTTGGTGGCACTGTAAGTCTGTCAAATTCGAGGTTAGCAGGTTAGGTTTTGCGTCAGTTTTGACACCGACTGATGCAAAACCTAACATGATAACCTCGAATTTGACATAGACTTACAGTGCCACCAACATATTATTCATATGTTTGAATTTTCACAACCCACTGAGGATTTTTTTTTGTAATTTCTTGATATAATTCTGTGAGATCATTTAAATTTATAAACAAAGTAGATGTTTTTTATACGATTGCTAATCCTGCGAATTGACTCGCTGTGTAAATTCGAGGTTATGTAAAAATTTTGACGTTAAGGATTCCCATTTTCAATAATTTTAATTTAAAGGATATAACGCACTAGAAAATAATACAGTTTTATTGACAATTATTTTCTTGCCGTTCAGCGTTCTTAAAATAACTCTTCGTAAGAAAAAATTTATGATCTAAGTTAAATATTTTGAAGCGTCACTTTGACAATTTAGGCTATCAACAGTTTTAGTTTGTTTGTTTGTTAATGCACAAGGTCTAGGCATGCAGAGTACCAGCTACCTTAGACACATATTGCTGTGGTCATATGGTTAAAGTCCCACTTAAATTGTGTTGAAACAGTTTTAGTGTTGCCAATTTAATTTAAGTCAGCATGCTGTAATTATACATTTAAATGGTCTCACGGTTAACATTTAGTTGTCGTTTTCAACGTCAAAATGATGCATATATTCGCACTAGTTGTAATATGAGATTTCGTATTTTATTTATTTTATTTTTTAAATTTATTTTGGTACTCAGCCAACAGCCGTTAGGCCAATTATAGGCGTCATTGTACATGTTATAGGGACTTCCAACCCCACTAACGACTGTCATGATGTTATTATGACATCGGGGACCAACTATTTCCATGACAGCCGTACCACGAGGCGCCGAGAGAGGCAGCCGTGGAACTCCCATCCAAGTTCTGACCAGAAAGAGCGTTGCTTAACTCTGCTGATCGAACGTGGACGCTTGTTCAAGCTACACCACCCGGGACCTTGGACTGTATTGACACTAGTGCTAATATGAAAATTTAGAACAACTTTATAGATTTAAGTAAAGCTGCTTGGGTAATTGCTCGTTTGAACGTTAAGGAAATATTACCTAAAAATACATCAAATCACGGTAACCGCAGCCTTAGACACCACCGCTACTTTGTCAAAAATACCCCATGAGAAATGAGTATAGGGGAAAATGCACCAGCCCTTGCAAGGTTAAATGCTTCATGACGCCTATGGAACTTTAAATTATTTTTCTAGGTCTAAGAATGGGTCGTATATACAGGGTGTTTCCTAAGTACGTGTAGAAAACTGACTGGAATGTTTCTTAGACTATTCAACACTATAACATATAAGCCAATCACATTGCAGACATTTGCTTTTTTTCAACCAATAACAGCAGTATATCACTGAATATTGGGCACCATGCAAAATATTCACAAAACAATGTACGTACTCAAAAAGTAAATAGCCTTGTTGCGAAGTATCGTTTAGCAACGATGTTTTGTCCTTAGTGATATCGCTAGGTTATGTAACACTAAACCCCAACAAACTGTGTGGCTTGTTTTAAAAATTTTAAAATGCTGTGTTTTGAAGTATTCCGCTGAATTTAATTGAGAATGAATAATTATATTAATTGTTGCAATATTTTTCAATAAAGTTAATCGTTATGTATTAATATTGTTAAATAGTCGTCTCAAATACCACTCGAAGTGGATATATATTTTTTTAATATTTTACCATTTCCATAGAAATTATTGCAAATTTCACTCAACAAAATCACATTTAAATGTCACTCGCCTTCGGCTCGTGACATTTTTGATGTGATTTTGTATCGTGAAATTTAAACGCAATAATTTACATGGAAACGACAAAATATTTGTCAAAAATATATCTACTGCTTGTGGTATTACCCTTGACTATTCTAAGTTCCTATAAATATGCGTACGCAAGTTTTTCGTTTTGGAAATACAGAGTGTTGCATTTGGGAAAATAATCGTAAATTTTGTAAATTTTTTAAAACACGTTGGAATATAAATTATAAACTTAGCGTATGTGCATTCGGTCCACAGTGGGGCCAAATCCCGGAAACGTGGCCAAAACCTCAAAAATGAAAGTTTCCGAATTTTTTTTTGTTGGATTTGCTAAAGATGTAATATGTGCATTCAAATGTACTTGTAAAAGGAGGAGATCTTCAGATTCATGCCGGCTCTTTACCATCAGTCTAAAGTTGATCCTCTTTGTGTTCAGGCATCGCGCGAAAGTTTGTGGAGAAAGCAAAGTTATAAATTGTGTAGCTTTTGAAAAAAGATCAAATTCAATTCTGGAAAGTGAGGTTACTCCTGGAGGTATGTAGAATACTTTTTTTTCAGTAATATTTTTAAGGAATAACTTTTGGAAAAACGCTGGGACCCGTTGTTTTTTATTTTTATTTGTGCATTTTTTCAAATAAAATTTACACTTACAGGGTGAACCGCGTAGGAGGTATGACGTCATATATGTTCTTTAAATGGCAACTCCCTATTTTTATTAAGGCATTTGAAAGAACACATTTTTTACTTACGCCAAGCTGATTTTTGCGTATAGGTCACATGAACATTTAGAACAACACTTTTAAAATTGAAAAATACTAAATTTTATTTTACGAAGTATGATTTTACGTTTTTATCAATGACAGCAATCAATAAAAAAACATAGGTCGTCATGGCTACTATCAGACAGACAATAGTATACAATTTAAACATTTAATTTTGTTGTTTTTGAAGTTACCATTGCAGTTAAATTTAGTATATCTTTTTAAAAAGAGAATTTTAAGCGCTATCCAATAAACACATAATATATACTGCGTTCTATTAAAAAAGTATACAATAAGTCAAATAAGTTCAACCGTGATGCTCAATTGTTTCTTTAAGTAGCAAATTCGGACGGTTTGGATGATACCCTGATTTGGAATAGTAAAGTCGCTAGAAGCTGTTAAAATTTGAGGAAACACCCTGTACAATGTTCATTAAATAAATTTATACCATAAAATCGGTGGTTTCTTTCTTCGTATGTATCTTTGTTCGCTATCTCCTCCGAAGATATTGAACCGATTAAATTGTTGCTAATTTTTACTTCCTTTTACTACTATAAAGTATTGGATTCACCCCAAAAATTCGAAATTGAGTTTTCAACAGATCTTCACGTTTTAGAGTCCCCTGATCCCAAAAAACATATTTTTTTTCATTGGTCTGTCTGTGTGTCTGTCTGTCTGTGTGTCTGTCTGTGTGTGTGTCTGTGAACAGAATATCTCAAAAACGAAAAGAGGTATGGCATTGAAACTTCATATATAAGTTTTGTGTACTATGTAGATGAGACAGCAAGCTTTTGAAGAAAATCGCATAACCGGAAGTAGGTGTTTACTCTTGTAATTTTTCAGTTTTTTTTCGATTTTTTCAAAAACGGCTCTAACGATTTTTTTAAAATTTTAAATTTTTCTTACATTTTTAATGTGTATTGATGTGAAATAGGTGATTTTCCAGTTGAATACTTCTAAAGTGGGTTTCTTTTGTTTTTTTTTCTATTTTTTTTATTAACTCCTATTTTAAATAAAACACCCGGTATATTATTACATTTTTAAATTTACCTTAAAATTCTAGAGAAAATATGTCTCTTCAACTAACACTCGATTTTGTACCGTTTTTGTAGAATTTGTAATTTTTGAAAATTATACCTCCAGGAGTATGTAGAATACTTTTTTTTCAGTAATATTTTTTTATGTTTGAGTAATTGAAACACCTCGTCATTGGGCACCCTTGTAATAACAATAAAGTTGTAGAGTATTATATTTTCAGTTAGAGGAAAAGTTATACAGTGCTTTCGTAAATTCTTTTAAAATTTAAGGAATAACTTTTGGAAAAACGCCGGGACCCGTTGTTTTTTATTTTTATTTGTGCATTTTTTCAAATAAAATTTACACTTACAGGGTGAACCGCGTAGGAGGTATGACGTCATATATGTTCTTTAAAGGGCAACTCCCTATTTTTATTAAGGCATTTGAAAGAACACATTTTTTACTTACGCCAAGCTGATTTTTGCGTATAGGTCACATGAACATTTAGAACACTTTTAAAATTGCAAAATACTAAATTTTATTTTACGAAGTATGATTTTACGTTTTTATCAATGACAGCAATCAATAAAAAACATAGGTCGTCATGGCTACTATCAGACAGACAATAGTATACAATTTAAACATTTAATTTTGTTGTTTTTGAAGTTACCATTGCAAGTTAAATTTAGTATATCTTTTTAAAAAGAGAATTTTAAGCGCTATCCAATAAACACATAATATATACGGCGTTCTATTAAAAAAAGTATACAATAAGTCAAAAAGTTCAACCGTGATGCTCAATTGTTTCTTTAAGTAGCAAATTCGGACGGTTTGGATGATACCCTGATTTGGAATAGTAAAGTCGCTAGAAGCTGTTAAAATTTGAGGAAACACCCTGTACAATGTTCATTAAATAAATTTATACCATAAAATCGGTGGTTTCTTTCTTCGTATGTATCTTTGTTCGCTATCTCCTCCGAAGATATTGAACCGATTAAATTGTTGCTAATTTTTACTTCCTTTTACTACTATAAAGTATTGGATTCACCCCAAAAATTCGAAATTGAGTTTTCAACAGATCTTCACGTTTTAGAGTCCCCTGATCCCAAAAAACATATTTTTTTTTCATTGGTCCTGTCTGTGTGTCTGTCTGTCTGTGTGTCTGTCTGTGTGTGTGTCTGTGAACAGAATATCTCAAAAACGAAAAGAGGTATGGCATTGAAACTTCATATATAAGTTTTGTGTACTATGTAGATGAGACAGCAAGCTTTTGAAGAAAATCGCATAACCGGAAGTAGGTGTTTACCTCTTGTAATTTTTCAGTTTTTTTCGATTTTTTCAAAAACGGCTCTAACGATTTTTTTTAAAATTTTAAATTTTTCTTACATTTTTAATGTGTATTGATGTGAGATAGGTGATTTTCCAGTTGAATACTTCTAAAGTGGGTTTCTTTTGTTTTTTTTTCTATTTTTTTTATTAACTCCTATTTTAAATAAAACACCCGGTATATTATTACATTTTTAAATTTACCTTAAAATTCTAGAGAAAATATGTCTCTTCAACTAACACTCGATTTTGTACCGTTTTTGTAGAATTTGTAATTTTTGAAAATTATACCTCCAGGAGTATGTAGAATACTTTTTTTTTCAGTAATATTTTTTTATGTTTGAGTAATTGAAAACACCTCGTCATTGGGCACCCTTGTAATAACAATAAAGTTATAGAGTATTATATTTTCAGTTAGAGGAAAAGTTATACAGTGCTTTCGTAAATTCTTTTAAAATTTAAGGAATAACTTTTGGAAAAACGCCGGGACCCGTTGTTTTTTATTTTTATTTGTGCATTTTTTCAAATAAAATTTACACTTACAGGGTGAACCGCGTAGGAGGTATGACGTCATATATGTTCTTTAAATGGCAACTCCCTATTTTTATTAAGGCATTTGAAAGAACACATTTTTTTACTTACGTCAAGCTGATTTTTGCGTATAGGTCACATGAACATTTAGAACAACACTTTTAAATTGCAAAATACTAAATTTTATTTTACGAAGTATGATTTTACGTTTTTATCAATGACAGCAATTAATAAAAAACATAGGTCGTCATGGCTACTATCAGACAGACAATAGTATACAATTTAAACATTTAACTTTGTTGTTTTTGAAGTTATCATTGCAGTTAAATTTAGTATTTTGCAATTTTAATTTTTTTTCTTAATTTTTGGTCATATTACCTATACTCAAAAATTAGCTTAGCGTAAGTAAAAATATTCGTTCTTTCAAATTCCGTCACAGAAAGAAGGTTGCATTAAAATTAAACATTGATGTCGTCATACCTTCTACGCGGATCACTCTGTATATATAAATTTTACTTAAAAAAATGCGCAAATAAAAATAAAAATCGACGGGTCCCAGCGTTTTTTCCAAAAGTTATTCCTTGAATTTTTAACGAATTTATCCACTACTTTACGAAAGCACTGTATATTAAACACCATTATATTCGCTCTTAAATATTGATGTGTAGTTTAATATGTTATAAATTGGAATCTGGAATCAATTTTTGCTCTTACCTGCTTTTCTGGGTGTATTGTTACCGTTTGTAGTGTGACGTCACGCACAGCATGCGCTCGTCAAGCGCCAAGCCAATAAGTATAATACCTATGCATGTATGTATTATCGATAACCTCATTTTACCTTGCGGTGTAGTGGCTGGTGCTTTATGCGCTTGCATCTGCGGTACAATGCTCAACTTGCCCCGGATTCGGGATACAAAATTGGAGGGCGCTTTTTGTGCTTGCCCAGCAACCATTGTGTGAGGTGTGTGTCATGGTGATGTGTTGACCTTGTTACTCTATCTCTTAGGTCTGTGGTTCTGAGTAGAACCAATAAGCATATTAGTAATATCATTTATTTTAGCCAAATTATTAATATTGAAATGAGAGTATTTGGTCAAGATATGATTATCCATAAGGTGACATATTTATTGCAATTGTTTAAACAATAATTACTTAAACAATTTCTTAAAATAAGAGATACGAAAAAAGTAATAGTGCCAACCCATTCTAGGGAAAAAATTACAGACAATATGTGTATTTAAAAAATTGTTTCCTAACTCAATTTGTTATAAAACAATAAACAATTATAAACTCTGACAAACACTTTAGAATATGCCTAAAACATCAGCGACAGACAAATTGGTAAGATTGAGGGCCGGTTGCAGAAAGCAATGTTAAGTCTGGTGTTAGCTAACGTCGCGTCAAAGTGAACAAAATCGCATAAAATTTTGTTTACTAATGTATTAGTAATGTGCGGGGTTGCTAGATCCCCCATCGGGCGCCTCCCCAGGTGGCGGATAGGGGAGCGCTCGCCAGATATGGTGGGCACCGGGAAAATAAAATACCCGGGGCGGACCAAAACTAGCAACGAACTCACTAGAGCTATTTACTAATGAAGTATCTAAAGACCTAGTATGTTGGATACTCTAGAGTTGGGAGATATCGACAGGATCGGTGGCGGAAGAATCTCTTATAGATCAACGGCAGCGGCCAAAGCCTAAAGAAGACGGGACACAACTCACTCACCAAGACGCCTGGCGAGCGCGGTGTTTTATCGCCAATTCCCCCCCAAATGAAAATGTCAGTTAATAGAATACAGTTACCCCAGGAGGGTAGGGCTCCAAGCCCTGAATCCCTCGCTGAATTAGCAGCCTGCCTCACGGATTCTGGGGGAGGCAAAAGACTGACGAAAACCCATTCAAACCGAAATACAACACATCTTGACATCTGCACATACAATATAAAATCTATGTTACGAGACGAAAAACTATATGAATTACAGGAAGAACTAAAAAGGATAAAGTGGGATATTTTAGGTATAAGCGAACTGAGAAGAAAAGGCGAGAAACTAACAGAATTGCCATCTGGAGAAACCTTATACTACAAAGGAGAGGACAACACAACAGAAGGAGGGGTCGGTTTTATAGTAAAGAGAAATATCGCTAACAACATTAGGAAATATGTAGGAATATCTAATAGAGTGGCATACCTAACGCTTAAGATTACTGACAAACTGAATTTAAAAATCATACAGGTATACGCCCCAACATCAGCACATCCTGAGGAAGCGATAGAACTATTTTATGAACAAGTCACACAGGCGCTAAAAGCGGATAACAGCCGATATAGTTTGATTATAGGAGACTTTAACGCCAAAATAGGAGGAAAGTTAGAAACAAACGAAGAAAAAATAGGAAAATTTGGCCTAGGGAAAAGAAATAATAGAGGACACACACTAATACAATACTTAGAACAAAACAAACTCTTCGCAATGAACACTTTCTTTAACAAAAGACCAGAAAGAAAGTGGACCTGGATATCTCCAAACAGGACTACTAAGAACGAAATCGACTACATTCTATCTTCTCACAAAGAAATAGTGACAGATGTGTCCGTTCTAAACACCTTTTCTACTGGAAGCGACCACCGACTAGTAAGAGGCCACATAAAAATAAATGCAAAAATAGAACGCATCAAAATGCTAAAAAGGAATGTAACAAAGATAGATACCTCCAGACTACAAGAAAGAACCCACACATACCAACAAAAGTTATCCTATAAATTACAACAACAAAATATATCAGAAGATAAAAGTATAGATGAAATAAACACAATTATAACTACATCATTACTTGAAGCAGGAAAAGAAGTTGCAGAAAAGCAACGAACCAAAACAAATTGGCTAAGTGACGACACAAAGAAACTATTTGAAGAGAGAAGAAAACAAATTAGACAACACAAACGTGGAACTGTAGAATTTGCGGAGTTGAATAAACTGATTCGAAAAAAAGTAAAAGAAGACAAATATAAGAAAACCGAAGAAAGAATAATAAAATTTATAGAACATAACAAAGGAATAAAATGCCTAAGAAGAGAAAATGGGCGCACTCAAATAATTTCAATTAAACACAATGGAAAAGAAATAAGAGAAAGAGGTAAAATTATTTCCACAACGGAAGAATTCTATAGAACCCTATATAGATCAACAAAGAACCCAACAACAGAAACAAAACAGCAATTAAAAAGAAAAATCATAAATATCAATTCCGAAGAATTACCAGACATTCAAGAAGATGAAATTGAAGAAGCAATAAAAAAATGCAAAAGCAACAAAGCACCAGGAAAAGATCACATAAT